>LGRX02002203.1:32383-74449 GCA_001247695.2 Cymbomonas tetramitiformis
GGGGAGGGGGGGGACGGCCCCTCCCCTTGGGGAGACGAAACCATCTTAAATTGCAAGACTTTTGAAATTTATTGCAGGAGGGTTTGAAGGAAGTCGTTTGACTGTTGCACGGCTTCTGTTTCTGTCATGGTTTCATTGCTCGAGATGTCAACTGTATGCGGGTCCGTGTTTAAGGCGGTGGTGGTGTTTAACAGAAAAACGTCTCGCCTATTTTTGGTGTGTTGCCTACAAATTCTTGAAAGTATTTTAAGGAGTGGTTTAATCTTACCACGGGGAACACCTATCGTGTTGAGGACAGTACCAAAATGAGGAGGGAGGTATCCCATGAGAGTAAGAACTTTGGGCCATTTCACGGTGCTTATGAAGGGCTTGGAATTTGCATTGGTGATTGTCGTGTCGTGGTGACCACCATAATAAGGCTCAATATCACTCTGATGATAAGGAGGGTCTTGAGTAGGCCATGGGCAAAGCGAAGAGGGAAGCACCTTGTCGCTTTCGTTCACAACTTCATTCCAAATATCAGGGCTGACTCCTGTGTATTCTAGCCTCTTCTTCGTGACTCTGGACTTGGGAAGGACGTTAAGGAACCATCTGGCAATCTTTTTCTGTGTAGGCCTCCAGTCAAAGGCTGGTTGAGTATCACTGGGTGCACTGTCTATAGCTATGATAACGACATCCGAAAAGTCATCCTTATAGCATCCGCCACCTGGAAGAACGTAGGGGTCATCGCCCGTCCAATAGCCATGTGGGATAAATGGAATAGTGTTATGCGGGAATCTGAAAACAAGTTTAAAGCCTTTATCAAACCATCTTTTTTGGTTTTTGGGAGACAGCGGAAGAATCCATGTTCCTGAAAATCCAGAAACGGTGTTGGCCGCTTTATGTCCCATTTCCAAGGTAGTCATAACCGCCGAAGATTTGCCCTTATCTTTCCCATCAAAGGGGGGATTTCCGTAAACGATTCTGCCAATGCCTGTTATCGGGAGTAGTATACTACCGATTATAACGCCCACCCAAAACCCTAAAGACGATAATAAATGATTAATAAATACAAGAGAAAACCCTAAAGAAATAACTACGTAATAAATAGGGAATAAATTATGGATTAAATGTGATACGATAAAAAATAAATAAAATCTACAATAAAAAGATAAAGATAAAATTGAAAGTAAATAAAAAGTAAATTAATTAATGTTTCAATAAGATATATGTTAATTGTTCTTAAATCATTTATTTATGGAAGTTTAATAAGTCTTTGAATCAATTCTCTTTTATTACCACTCACTTTGACTTTGTTTATTTTACATTCATTTTTCAATTGTGAAAGATTATATGTTTTGATGTTGATGATATGATTCTCAACGCTTGTTATAGTTAAAAATCGATTATTCGATAATAACCCATCATCTTGTATATTGTTCATATATACAACAATTCTGAATAATTTAAAATTCGGAGGTTTTGTCGGTGGTTTATGTTCCATCCATGTTTTCATATGGTCTAATACATCTTTCATTTCAAGTTGATGTTTCATCAAGTAAATCTTTTCTTGAAGTTCACAAGGAAGATGATTAAATGTAGTAGTCATTCTTGCTTTGTTTACCCTATTGAGTTACAATCTTTAAGTGGAATTTTTTAAATTTATTCTACATCACTTTCTTCATCATCTTCTTCTATGCTTCTAATTATTAAGGCACATCCTAAAGCTTCTTGAATATCATCCATGGATAAACAATTATAGTGCAAATTCAACTTCATTATATGATATAATTTATCTTTATTAAATTCAATGTCTTCACGATATTTGATGATATCTTCAAGTGATGCATTTCCATAATTAAAGACCTCTCTTATTCTCCACTTGTTGTCCACATGTTCACACCATTTCCCAACTTTTGACGTAGTCATATTATCTAATTTGTTTCTTGCATCACTCATATAATATTTAAAATCCATCAATATTTGTATACGGTATTCTTTTTTGGCCTCATCACAATCACACACACCACAATCTTCACATGTTAATTTATGACAAAACATACAATCATGCCATTCAAGATAATCAAAAATCAAATCACACCACATATCGGTTATTGAATCATCTTCATCTAAAAATTCCGAAACATCTTTAATGAATTTACACTCTTCACAACATAATTTATGAATAGTGGGGTCTTGTTCACACTTGTCATATTGTGAGATTTTGTTGATGGTAGTCATTCTTGCTTTGTTTAAATTACCGAGTTACACTCTTTAAGTGGATTTTATTTTTTTGAGGTTTTTTGTCCCCCCTGAAAAAACCGAAGAAATTTATTACTAAATATACGGTATACGTATCAATTCCAATACAAAACGTAAAGTGTTATTTGCAAATTGTTCACCGGAAAAGTCCGTTATTCTTAACTCAACTTCGTCATCAGCTTCAATATAATTTACACTTGAATTTAATGTAAATCTTTTTGCTTTTGTGGTATTGACCGTTATCGTTGAACATCTCAAAAGATATTCCGTACCAATCTTTGGTTGAATCGAAGTATCGGCGTGTGTTATCTTGAACTTGATATCGTCTGTACCATCAGTAGCTATAGTAGCAAAATCCAAGTAAATAATGAAACTATCATTAGGAAATTGAATGGTTCGTATATTTTCATTTCCGGGTGCTGAAAGCGTAGTTACTCTTGAAATTTCTTCATAATTCAATTCTTTATTTACTTTCAAAATATTTATATCCGCGACAGGAGTTTGAACAATATCAGCTTTTATTAAATTAGCACCTCGGATATCACCTAACATGTTAATTCTAAAAAATTCATTTGATGGTATAACAGGTTGTTTTCGAAACTGCAAAGCATACACTGAATCAATTACTGCTTCATCAACCAGTGATGTATTCAAATTAATAAATGAATTACCGGATACTTTTGCTCCAAATAAATCAATGTTAGTTTTGTTATTTGTAGTATTGTTCATTTCTCCATTGACTCTTGCATTTCCATTGACTAATAAGCCTGCATTTGTATTTACTTGCAAAGTTTCGCCACTAACAATAACATCATTTGCATTATTTGTAGCATCTCCAGGATTTAATTGAATATATGCTTGACCATTCCCTTTTGAATTTAATGATATGTTTACGTTCACGGAAGAATCGTCTATTAATCCTTGAGCGTTTTCAAAATATATAAGGTTTCGAACATAAACATCTCCATTAGTTCTTTCTATATTATTATTTCCAATATCTGTCCATTTACTTGAACCACCGGTAGGTGCATTTCCATTAACCGTTTCACATTGTAAATTTTTACAAACAATATCATTTCCAAAAGAAGACATCTGATATATACATTAAATTACAATTTAAAATCAGGTTTAATCCAAACCAATAATCCTGAACCCGGAGTTGTTATAACTTTACTTTCCATACACACACCGATAATTCCAACATTATTTGTAGTGATTTGTGAAGCATTAACTGAACCTCCCGGAGCACAACCTAACATTTGACCTTTAACATAACTTCCATCAATAGCTTTGCAGGTTGTGAAACCTTTTGTGCAAACGAAGCACGAATTTCCTGTATTTGAATTTTGAACACAAACTCCAATAGGCATACAATTTTGATTAGATTGACTTGCCGAAGCTGCATATATTTTTATACCATTTACATTAGTAAAGTCGTCGTCAAATCGAACAATATCTCCAGCATTTGTTGTAGCTCCGGTATTATTTTCAAAAGTAAATACATCACCGGTATGAGGAACCGGACTCGTTGGCAAACTTGCCGTGTATGCATTTGTTAAAGTTGTCAATGGAATTCCTAAACTTGTAATAGAAGACGTAGCTGATGTATAACTAAAATTTAAACTATTTGTGAGTATTGCACTTGTAGCATCTATATCTCCGGTTAGATTAATATTTCCTCCGGTATTTCCAACAGCCAATACTTGACTTAACGAACCGATACTTCCAGAATTTATAGCACCAGATTTTATTTCGCCCGAAACTGAATCATAATATAATTGTAAATTTTCTAATGTCACATCAGGACTTGGTCTTATAGGTTTCACCGTAAATGAATTTGGATTTGTTTGGTCTAAACTATTTCCGGTTCCATTGATTATAATTCTATTTGCAACATTATTACTTGTTTGTCCGTTATTATGACCTGCATAGCTTCCTAAAAATGTACAACCCGGACCTGGATAAAATGTTCCACTTTCCCTACCAATAGCTACAATGTTGGTTTCTAATGTTTCATTTTTATTACACGAATCATCACCAATACATACAGAGAATTGAGGTTGCAAATCAAATCCACAACCCGAACCCATACATATTGTATCTACTGAATTTGTTGCATTAAAAGCCATACAATTCCTTCCCATACAAATAGAACGTTCGCCTATATGATTAGCATTTATGTAACTTTGTGTTTGTTCACCAATAGAAATTTTAGCAGCACCTTCCGAACCATATTCAATTCTAATATTATTTCCACTTACTTTTTCTTGATTTATTGTCATTGTACCGGTTCCCGTAAAAGAAATATCATTTGTGGTAGTTGTACTTCCTTGGTCGGTAACAGATTGTAAATTTTGGTTAGCCCCGGAAGGAAGGGTTTGAAGCAAAGAACCGTCACCAATAAATTTTCCAGAATTCAAAGTGATATCACCGGTGTTTAAAATCAAAGGACCATCATTAAGGAGCACACCTGCTCCAAGTGGTTCTACATTCAATGTGGTTTGCATAAAGGACCATTCATTTATACCATTGTCTCCTATTTTCAATCTTGTTTGAGGAACAGGGTCTAAAGATTTAATTTCAAAAGAACTATCAAGTTCATCCAAACCTATAGAGAATTTTGCTTTACTTATAGGATTGTTCAAAATGAAATCATAAAAATTGACATTATTCACTAAATTTAAATCACCATCAGTTTGTAATTTCATGAATTCTCTTTGATTATTTACATCAGAATTATCAATAAATGAAATATCTCCACGGTATAAAAAATCTGAAGCTATATGAATTGTTTGACAAGGGTTTGAATTATCACCTATTTGATTTACATTTATTTGATTAATTGTTAAAGGGTCGGGAATATTTGTAGATGGAGTTTGATTTCCATTAAATGTACTTGCAACTACATTGTTTCCGAATGAAGACATTATATATCATAATACAAGTTTTAAATTTACGGTTGAGCAAGTTTCATATATACAATTCCAAATTTATCAGCTGGATTCGCTTTGAATACATATAATCCATTTACATTTGTAATTTCTTCAACCGGAGGAACGTTAGTTGTGTCTACGATAGGCAAACCTTGAAATCAAACTTTCATTTTATTTTCTTTTGCAGCCATATTCAAAAATGTAACACCTGGGTCACCACTTTGAGAACCATCAATATCCATTATAATATTTGCTCCAACCATTTGTAAAGTTGTTCTTGTTACTTTATTTTTAGCACCAATAAACACACTGTCATTAACTTTAATATTCTTATCTAATAATAATAATAATAAAACATTTACGTCGATGAGTAAGGCAATGCCTTCGGAACGATCTACTCGAGTCTGTTCCCCTCATACATGACAGTCTGCAGGGCAGGAAGCATTCCACAGAGCATGGAAGCATGGGTGACAAGGCACTAATTAAGCGTGTCTGCCACCAGCGTCGGAAAAAACATCAGAGGGCCGCGGAGCTGATGCACGATGGTGATGGAAGCGGAGTGGGCGGTGGTGGTGATGAAGTGAAAAAGCCCACGGGTGCTCCGGCCCCTGGGCCAGTGGTAACCCCGCAGAGCCGGAGCCCTACGGGGCCCTAGCCCCATGGGGGCTGGGGGAAGGGTGGGGGTTTACATAGTTGCCTAGCATTTCCCCTGCGGCCTTTACCACCTCATTTTCTTTCCTATTTTTTGTGCATAGTTCTTGAATGCTGGGCGCTTCCTCTATGGTGCCACTTTCAGGTATGACTCCCGTTTCATGTAATATGGATCTTTCCCTCGCATGACGCCTACACATCCTAGACAATTTTTTCAAAAGTGTTTTCACCCCACGGTGTGGAACCCCGATCCCTTTCAAAACTTTGCCAAAACCCTCTGGTAGATACCCCATGATAGCAAGTTCCTCTGGCCACTCAACCGCATTAAGAAATGGGGTTCCTCCTGCATTCCCGTGCTCGCCATCCAGGTGTGCTCCAGGGTACTGATCTCGTTGCTCCCCATTATTCCTGCCCCCAGCCCACGGGCATAAACGGGGCGGCAACAGACAATCTCTCTCATTAAGGGCTTGCTCAATCATGTCCGGGTGCAGGCCCGTTTCTTTGAGCAGTTTAGGGGTAATCTTTTTATGCGGAACTACATTAAGGAACCATTGAAGCAGCTTATATTGCAGTTTATCATTGTCAAGTTTCTTACTAACGGGGCATCCCATGCTCTCACTATCCATGGACAATATGACTACATCTGAGTACTTATCTTTGTAACATCCCTCCCCTGGCATTGTGTAGGGTCCTTTGCCTGACCAGTAATCATGTGGGATGAACGGTATGGTCCCCCTTGGGTATTTGAAGATTAACTTAAAACCTTTTTCTGTCCACTTTTTGAGGTTCTTTGGAGATAGTGGCAGGATCCAAATTCCTTCGAATCCTTCTGAAGTCCTGGCCGCCTCTAAGCCTCGGGACAGTGTCTGCATAACAGCAGATGCTTCTCTAAGGACACCGCCATCAAATGGTGGGTTCCCATAGACCTTTTTTCCTTCTCCAGTAACACTATTGATATATGCATCTCTTGCGAGTCCATCCCATCCTATTTTTCCTTTGTGGCAAAAGGGTCTCAGCGCCTCTTTCATTGCTGCCGTAGGAATGCACCTTCTTGATTTGATTCCTGGGTGTGAATTAACGGGGTTACAAAAAAGTTCACATCCTTCCTTTCCTAAGCCTCTCTCATCTATGATGATGTCTAATAAATCTCTTCTTATTGCATAACAATTCTTCGGGTCGCCCGACTCAGTATTACACGCTATAAGCGCTGAGTGGATATCATTGGCCCGTTGTGTGTAATTACTGATCGATGTCTGGGGTGTATCAGTTGTCAGCCTGTGCCACTCAACTAACTTCCAGAATTCTTTCTTTTTGATGTACTGTAGGTCTTGGAAATTGTGACACCCATCGTTGTTTATGCCGGTGGGTGCAGCAGCTACTGCAACAGTACCTTTCCTGGTATTTGATAGTCTGTACATGCTAGCCTCTGGAAGGGCAGCAAGCGGTTTGGAGGCTGTTAGGTCCCTGTCTATTTCTGCTAGGGGAAAAAACTCAGCAGCTCTGGTGGTGCCACCCCTTGTGTTTCTGCCTTCTATTATCAATCTCGGGTCTCCTGCGGTGGCTTTTGTAATTGTCTCTTTTATTTCCTCCTGTTGGCTTTCTCTTAACTGATGTAGTTCATTTCCTTCTCCTGAGCAGTTCAGTTGGATATGTTTAAAGGTGCACAGTGATGTTGTGCCACACCTCTGGCAAATCGGACTTTCTCCTATTCCCATCCTATGTGCTCTATGTGGGGATGCTTGCAGGCCTGTGAGTTCTCTGCACCTGTAGGCCGTGAAATACTTAGATGCAATTTTTGATATATCCTTGATTGGCTTCACTTGGTTTTCCTCCAAAAGTCTGAGTGCTCTGCCTTGTCCATTCATGTCTTTCCATTTCTTGTGATGGCTCAATCTTTGGAGCCTCCTAATATGATTCCTGATGCCTCCTGTTACGGACTGTTCATGAAATAGGAGGGAAAAGTCTAAATCTCCGTCTTCATCGAATCTAAGTTGTCTTCCGCTGTATCTAAATGCCGCTCTTTTGGCCGTTCTGTCTACTTTGTCATGGAGCCTATCGTTATTGTGCCCTCTAATCCATTTAATAAGAAGTTTCTCTTGTCCTGTTGTGTTGTAAAATCCTAATTCTTCCAGAATCAGTCTAATGGCTACCAAGTCCCTTCTGTTTGGCTCTTGCATGAGGTCCCTGACATTTAAGGTTCCAGGGTCACGGTTTACAGCATTGATAGTTGCCATGGAATCAATTACATGGGTAAGGGGTACCAAGGTGTTCAGAATTTCATGCTTCCGATCTTGAAGTAGCTTTCTAAGACCCAAAATTTCTGCGGTGGTGGAGCTAGGTTTATGGATGTTATCTACGATTCCTGCTGTAGGTGAGGTAATAGGCGTCTCCCTTGGTATGTTGTGTTTGCTCATAATTGGTGTTGTGTCTCCGTCTTCAAATCTCATGTATGCTGCTCCGCAACTTGCATAAGATGAGCTTTTGTAGAGCGATCCGTCACTTGCAAAATCAAAGCTAACCCTATGATCCGCACTGTCGTGTATGCCCGGTTCCTCATCTTCTGATGCACTCGGGCAGCTAAATTCACTGTTATCCGCTGCACATGAGTTGTTGCACCTTGTTCTGAAAAGGTCTTTGAGCCTATTTTCAACATATGCTAAGTATATCTCGGCTCCCAAACCTTCTCCTGTGTTGATCCTTGCTGTACTGTTGGAATTCATTCTCAAAATGTTTTGGTCCACCGGCATCAAGGTTGTACCATCTTGCAATATCTGATACTCATTAACTAGTAAAGCCTTCAGTCCTGTTTTGTCCGGTCTGTATATCCCTTCTTGATCCTTGGTGTACTGTTTCAATTGTAAGGTACCTAAGCCTGTGTCAAGCCTCTGGACTTTGACTAGCTCTATCCCTTCCTGGCCCACTCCTGTCCCTTTCCAGCACATCATACCCTCTTCCGGAGCTTGTGGAGTGTCTCTGTATTTAGATTTAACCTCTCGCAACTCTGCTCCTGATTCATCACATATAACTTCTGTCTGAAGGGCTGAAAACCATGCTGGGGGTTCTGTTCCTTGCAGACTATGCTTTGCCCGTAGTTCTTCCCAACTTAGCATAAGCCCTCCACATGGCTGAAGAAAGGAACCCATGTATCTAAGGTTCCGTGTTGCCACTAACATACTTGTCTTTTCATAAACAGGTTTCGGGAGTGACGAGTAAAGGAAGGTCTGTAATTCCTCGTAATTCTGAAGAGTGGAATGCTTTGTGTCAATAGAGTAGCCATATTTTGACAGTATGTAGCTCACCCTTTTGAATCAGTTCCCACTATTGTCTGTGGCTTTTTTGAAGGGAAGGTGGTGGGATAAGGGGGAACCCTGAATTTTGAGTTCCCTTGCTTCTCTCTCCATGACATAACTTGCCATTCTGCTCCATGTGCTACTGTTTTCTCTGTACAGGTGTGCATTTGGTGTGTGGTGTAGGCCGTGTATGAGCTGGTCACTCCAATATTCGAATTCTGTTGTGTTGCATAATGTGATTAAGGTTTCCGTGATGCATGTAGCATAGGCAATGTCTGTTACGCTGTCAATCCCCAGTCCTCCTAGTGCGGCCGGTGTCCAAACTAATTGATGGTTTGTGTCTATGGGACAGTTTAAATATCTCAGGACGAAGTTTGCTATGGTGCCATCTATTTCTTTTGCTACATTATTTGTTTCCGTGCAGATAATAGATGTAACTTTCAAAGGATATGCCATTCTTGGTACAACAACCGCATTGATTATGTAGCGGAGCTGGTTCAAGTTTAAGGTTTGTGTTTGAACAGACAGTAAGCTTTGGGTGAGCTTATCCATAAGCATCTGTTTTTGGTGTTCCCATCCGCCATCTAGCGCAAACCAAACCCCTAGATATCGGTTTGCTTCAGTTCTGTTGCTATATTCAAGATATGTAGGGGTCTTGGGTGGAAGCCACTCGGACCATATGTTGGGCCCTTCCTCTCCCTCTTCGACTTTCAGCATACCTCCGGACATGAGTTTCTTTTCCAATCCGGTACTCCTTTCATATGTTTCCCCCCTCTGTCTAATGGGTTTCCTGTGAGAGTATTTCGATTTTTTAGCATTAATGGGAATCCCTATGAACCTCATGAACTCATTGATCACCCCGAGCATGTCCTGTACTTCCTCTCTTGATTTCCCTATCAAGATAATACCATCACAGAAAAATCTGGCAAAGATGTTGGGCGGTGAGTTCATGTTCAACCATTTCCTGTTCTTCTGGGGTGATGTTGCTCCCGGGTTTCTGGTGGCATCTCTCGGTTTCTCTAGAGCATACCCGTAGGTCTGTTTCATGGGGTTCTTACCGTTTGCCCTTTCGGCCAGCCAGATGGCTAGAATGTCCATAATTGCCACAAACCTGAGGGGACTTAGGACTTCTCCTTGGGGCACCCCGCATTCGAGCATCCATTCATCTGTCATGCCTTCAGATGTGAGGACTGATCGTGATGCTTCAGATGTGATGTCCGAAATGATTGTGATAATGTTTTCGGGCAGTCCTATTTTCTCAAGTGCTAGCTTGCTCATCCAAAATTCTGCTCGGTCAAAGGCTTGTTTAAGGTCCAAGTAGACAACATGCAGTTCCTTGTCGAATCTGTTAGCATCGGAAATAACTTCATTTAGGACTTGCAATGAATCTTCAATGTTTTTATTGGGTAGGAAGGCATCTTGAATCGGGAAAAGGACTGGATGTTTGGATAAGGCCTTCTTTATTCTGTTTGCAATGATAGAATTAAACAACTTCATGCCTGTTTCCAGCATGGTGAGTGGCCTGGAATTGTCTGATGTGCATGGTTTGTTTGGATCTTTGGGGATTGGCTGAATGAAGCCTGCTTTAGCTAATTTTGGAAAGGAGCCTATTCTCAAGATGTTGTTAAACATTTCGAGTATGAGTTCCTGGAGGTTTTGGGGTCCCTGTATCCATTGTGCATAATGCATTCCTGATGGGCCTGGGGCTGTGGATACTCCACATGATCCATAAACTGCCTCCAGCTCCTTCATGAGTATGGGTTCTGCTAGCTGCTCAATGACATTCTGGGGTAGTCTGGGGCTGTTTTTTAAGATTGATTTCAACCATGGCGGTAGGTGCTCGGGTGCTTCGGGTTTTGTGGAAAAAAGTTTGTTTTCTTTATATTCCTTTAAGATGGCCTGCTTCCTTTCATTTGCTGTGGGCGGTACCTCACCCTTGTCATCATATTCTGGTGCTGCACCCTTTTCCATCCCTTTCTTGTTTCCTAATGCTCTGTCCAAGAATGTTGAAACCTTCTTTGCAAACAGATATTGCATCTCTTCCTTTTCCCGGAGCTTCCAATATCTTATGTCCTTGAGTCTGCTCTCTTGGAATGCCTTTGTGACTGTTGGCAGGTTCGCCTCAAGTCTGTTACCCCATGCCTCAGCCGTTTCCTGTGGCTTCCTGCGAAGACTGTCACAAGGAATGGTGCTGATGAGGCATTCTGTTGCTTCCAGGTCCTTTTCCTTTTCTGCCATTCCCAGCATCCGGTGTGCTTTCCTCAATGACTGAAGCCATTTGTATAGATAGTTTGATGTGGCTGATGGGACCGGCCTTTTGTGCATCTTTTTCCCCCTTGTTCCAAATGCAGCACACGCCGCTATGTTTGTTGATTCATGGATGAAGTCCCAGGTGTGGTCCGTATCTTCTTCACGGGACCTACAGTTATCTATATTCTCTTTACTGCTCTCCGATTCTTTGTTTGTGTCTACTAGTTTTTGAAGTCTTTCTGTGTAGGCTTTCCACCCGGTGGCATATTTGAAGTTGTATGCTTTGGTTTTGTCAAGTGCTGCTAGGGGTTTGCCGCAATAACTCCAGTGCTCTGCTTGCAGGTTCTGATGCATGCAGATGTCCCATATGTGCCCTTCTTCATGCTCCTTGGGTCCTTCGAGTTTTAATACTTCAGTGTTCCCCAAGTGAAAGTGTGTTTTGAGGTATTTTAGGACATCTTTTTTCCCATAATTGATTGGGAATTTCAAGCTCCAAAGATTACCAATTTTTGTGTACCCATGTTGTGTCACGCCCTCTGGCATGCCATTGCCCCTAGACCGGATGTGTGCAGAATTCCAAGGTGAGTTCATATGTATCCACCATTCTTTGGTTTTGTTATGCCACTTTATGCTACCTTTTGTGCTCGTCAGCTTCCCCTTCCATGTGCTTGGGGTTTCTTTTAGTTTGTCTCCGTAAATATCCTCCTTTTTCATATTGTAGTCTGTGGTGTCACCTAAGACAGTGTTTATTGCTTGTGCTGCATTGTTTTGTTCGATGCTTGCATTTGCAAAATGCTTTATGGTGTATCCATTTTCCCCCAGTAATCTAGCAATCGCAGCCTTAGTAAGCTTTTTAGAACCTCTTACTGTCTGTATGTGCTCCAGTCTTACTGGGAAGCCAGGGTACTTGTCATGGGTGGTGTCGTTTGCTCCGCTCAAGTAGTAAGGCACCGACTATAGGGCACGCTTTTTTATCACTATAAAAACCCTATAAAACCCTATGACATATGTCATAACCCTATGTCATATATGTCATAAGTCATACAAGAAAATGACAAGTAAATGACAAGTAAAATGACAAGGAAATATACAATAAATATACAATAAATAATTACGTAATAAATGATAAATAAATTACGTAAATAAATGTGTAACAAAATAAGAAATAAATAAGTTCTAAAATAAATTTAAATAAGTTCTTAAATAAAAGATGTACATATATATATTATAAATTGTTCTTAAGTTATTTTATTAAAGTTGCATAAGTAATTGAATCGTGCCTATTCTTGTTTTATGTGGCTTTATGTTATTCATATAGCACAATCTTTGGAGCAAAGGCATTTTGGCACCAATATAATGGAGCACACTTGTATCATCCACATTGTGTTCATAATTTCCTTGTTGCCAATAATGTCCACCTAACAATCTATGAAAAGATTCGTGGTAATCGCAAAGAATTATTTTGTTTCTATTTTTATGGCAAGTGAAATTAAATTTCCAATGTTTTTTTACCTTTATTGGAAATATATCTAATCCTTTTAATTCTTGAAATACTTCTTTCATTTCAAGTTGATGTTTCATAAAGAAAGTCTTGTCTTGAACCTTTTTACTTGTGTTTTCCAAAAGTTCTTTAAGACTTTTTTCATTTGAAATTGATGTTTCAAGTTGATGTCATCAAAGTAATCATTAATGGTAGTAACACAATCTCTTTTAGGCTTAATATCATTGATTCCAAAGTAATCTTGAATGGCTTTACTTTGAGGTGTAGTCATTGTGACTTGTTCTACCTTTTGACGTCTTACTCTTTAAGTGGAAAATTTTCGTTACAAAAAATAACAATTTCTAATATACATTCACTCATTACAAAAAAGTCTTTTCAAAAATAAAGAGTCTTTTAAGAAATGTACAATAAATTTACAATAAGTAAAAATACATTCTTCAATATACATATACATATACAAACATTAAGTCACTCATTACAAAAAAGTCTTTTGCAAAATACAAAGTCTTTTTGAAAATATACAAAAAAGGTATATATAAGTTTTTGAGGCTTTTGTCCCCCTTTAGAAAGCCGAAGAAAATTCTTCAAGAAAAATCAATAGGTATCAATTCCAAAATAAATCGTATAACTTCATTATTTTCAAACAAGGTACCCTCAAGTGATGCTATTCTTAATTGAATTTCATTATCAGCAAAGTAGTTAATACTTGATGTCATTGTGAAAATTTTTGTTGGAACAGTTTGCATTGTTATTGATGAACATCTTACAATATAGTTTACGCCAATAACTGAATTTACACTAGCATCTTGGTGAGTAATTTTAAAACTTGCAACATCAGTTCCATCCTCAGCCACTAAATTAAAATTAAAATAGGAAATAAATGAGCCAGATTTAAATTGAAGAGTACGAATATTATCAGCACCTGCGGCTAACACAATACCTTTCGCAGATTGTGAATAATCAACTTTATTTACAATTTGAACAGAATCACAATCAATACCACTAGCTCCTATTATGTCACCCGACATATTAATTCTAAAAAATTCTTCATCAGGTTTCTTTTGAAAATTTATAAAATATATAGTTTTAGCATTTGGTATGTCTACGCCTGCGGTATTTAAACCAATAAAAGAATTACCTGATGTTTTTGTTCCAAATAAATCAATATTTGTTTGATTATTTGCAGTGTTGTTTATTTCACCATTTACTCTTGCATTACCATTGACTAATAGGCCCGAATTTGTATTTACTTGCAAAGTTTCGCCACTAACAATAACATCATTTTTATTAGTTGTAGCATCTCCGCTTTGTAATGTAATACTTCCTTGCCCGTTGCCTTTAGTATTTAATAAAATGTTTACATCTACGGCAGAATCACCAAGTAATCCTAATGCATTTGCAAATGATATATTATTTTTTACAATTACATTTCCATTTGTTCTTTCTATATCATTATTTCCAATATCTGTCCATTTACTTGAACCACCGGTAGGTGCATTTCCATTCACCGTATCACATTGTAAATTTTTACAAACAATATTATTTCCAAAAGAAGACATATTATATATTATACAACAATATTAAAACATTTCGTATCCCATACCTTTATTAACCCACACTAATAAACCTTCACCAACATTTAATGTAGTAGTTTCCATTGCATATCCTATCAAAGCATCGTTACTAGATACAGCACCTGAAATTATTTCACCATTTGTACTACATTTGACCACTTGTCCTTTTGTCCAAGAAACATTAGTATTTTGATTTCTGCAGGTAGTGAAACCTCTACTTAAAACAAAACAAGAATTACCGGCTGTACTATCTTGTATACATACACCCAAAACACAACAATTTCCTGTTTCGGACCCAGGATTTGAATATATTTTCACACCATTTACATTTGTAGACAAATCATCAAATCCTACAATTGTACCGGCTGTGATTGTTGTAGAAGTTGTGTTTACAAAAGTAAAAATACTTCCGGTATGATTTATTGGGCTTGTCGGTAAAACTGATTTGTAACTTGATGTTATGTTAAGCAACGGTATTTGACAAACATTAAGTGACGCTGTTGGTGATGTATACGCCCAGTTTATGGAATTTGTAATGTTTATTGCAGGTGTGTTTAGTTCGGCTGTGAGATTTATACTATTTCCTGTGTCGCCAACTTGCAGAACTTGTGAAAGATTTGGAATTGTTGAACCCGCTGGTTTGGCACCTTTACGTATTTCGCCTGAAGTATCGTCGTAGTACAACATAAGTGTTTCAGTTGATATATCTGAAGAAGCTCGTATTGGTTTCACAATACAAGAGTTTGCTTGTGTATTATTTAATGCTTGACCGGTAGCATTGATACAAATTGTATTATCAATAGATGAAACGGCTCCGGTATTTTGATTTGCATATGCACCTATTGAAACTGAATTCACACCGCTATAATTTTCACCACTAAATCTACCAATAGATATTGATTCCACACCGGCGTTGTTTTGACCACTATCATCACCTAAATTTACAGAATAATTCCCCGCTTGATCATTTGCACTCCCAGAACCAATAGCTAAAACATCGATTCCACAATTAAAAGAACCTGCATTTCTCCCAAGCAATATTGATCGTTGTGCATTTACATAACCGTCATCATTGGTTGTCTCCCCAATACGAATTTTGGCATCTTGTGTGCCGCCTCGAATTCTAATTAAATTTCCATCTATTTCATCTTGGTTTATTGTGAATTTTCCACTCCCGGTAAAAGAAATATCATTTGTGGTAGTGGTACTTCCTTGGTCACAAACAGATTGTAAATTTTGGTTAGCCCCGGAAGGAAGGTTTTGAAGCAAAGAACCGTCACCAATAAATTTTCCAGAATTCAAAGTAATATCACCGGTGTTTAAAATTAAAGGTCCATCATTTAAAAGTACACCTGCTCCAAGTGGTTCTACGTTTAATGTTGTTTGCATAAATGACCATTCATTTATACCATTGTCTCCTATTTTCAATCTCGTTTGAGAAACAGGGTCTAAAGATTTTATTTCAAATGAACTATCAAGTTCATCTAAACCTATGGAAAATTTTGATTTGCTTGCAGGATTGTTTAAAATGAAGTCATAAAAATTGATGTTATTCACTAAATTTAAATCACCATCAGTTTGTAATTTCATAAATTCTCTTTGATTATTTACATCAGAATTGTCAATAAAATCAATATCATTTTGATAAAAGAAATCTGAAGCCATATGAACTGTTTGACAAGGATTTGAATTATCACCTATTTGAGTAGTATACTACCGATTATAAGGCCCCTCCAAAACCCTAAAGACGATAATAAATGATTAATAAATACAAGAGAAAACCCTAAAGAAATAATTACGTAATAAATAGGGAATAAATTACGTGATTAAATGTGAGTACGATAAAAAATAAATAAAAAATCTACAATAAAAAATAAATAAAAAATCTACAATAAAAGATAAAGATAAAATTGAAAGTAAATAAAAAGTAAATTAATTAATGTTTCAATAAGATATATGTTAATTGTTGGCCTCTAAAAATAGTAAATCATTATAGTCTTAAATCAATGGAATTTTCACGTAGATATTCATTCATGTCTAAATATACTAAACAAGTAATATCAAAATCTTTGTTTTCTTGACTTTTGATTACCAAAGTGTAAAATATAGCTTCATGTATATCTTTGATTGGAATATCGTTATTTTCCGAATCTTTAATGATTAGGTTGTATAATGTTGAATTAATGTGCAAATAATGATGAATATCTTTTCCCCAAAAATTGATTACCTTTTCTAAATCAGAAATAACTTTATGATTAATAAAATATTCAAAATACGATTTAATGTAATCTAAATAATCTGATTTTTGCAAATTTTGAACTTTGTTTTGAACTTCATCTTTATACAAATAAAATTGTTTAATATATTGTTTACATTCCATGTCTTGAATAGCTTCCATAACTGTTTCTTACATTATAATGTAACATAATCTTTAAATTAATTAAGTTCTCTATATAATAGTGAACTAGGATAGTGAACTCCTAATCTTCTTATATCATTTATTATCTCTTCTTGCCTCTTAATCTTCCTTATTTCTTCCTTTTCGTAATATAATCTAAGTTCTTCTTCAAATGATATGTCGAATTCCATATAACAAGCATCATCTATGTTCCTAATCTCTACGTTTAGTGTGCCTTTTATCACATACATGTTAACGCCAATATGATTGTACTCTTCTTCACCATAGTAAAATTTTCTCATAAGATTTAAAGCCGGAATTCTTTGACATTCAAAACCACCATTCATCTCAACTTCATCACACAAGTAACGATGTAATAACACGGTGAATTGAAATTTCCAATTTACTTCACGGCATATGGGACACTTTTTAACATATTCATCACCTTGTCTTTCTAATTTGCACAAACACTTATTACATATTGTACCTTCGTTGCAAACTTGACAAATAAAGTTGAATGTATCATAAGATTTGTGTTCAAAAGATTCAAGACAAATACAACAATGTTTGTTATCATTAGTATTCATCTTGCTTTGTTTACACTATTGAGTTACACTCTTTAAGTGGATTTTATTTTTTTGAGGTTTTTTGTCCCCCTGAAAAAACCGAAGAAATTTACACAATTAAATTAAAAGGAAATCGTGCAGGTCCTCGATTGTTATTATTTGTTGGTAAATTTGCAATAGGTCGTGATGTCACTTGTGGTGATTGAATATTTGCAGATTTATTTAACTTTTTCTTTTTGGAATATTTTTTACGAGGTTTCGTGCCTTTTTTGGAATGATATTCTTTGGCACATTTTTTTAATGTTTCGTTCCATTCAGCACGAGTCATGAATGTGTATACATTATAATATATATTTTATTTCATCAATTAGATGTTCGAGAGCGTGTTTTAGCCGGTGAAAAATTACGATTAGGACTGGTTGGGTTTTTTCTTTGAATGTCTACAATTTGAACATCATTATTATTATTGTCATCTTCCATCAAAGGTAGCAAATTTACAAGTCCGCTTTGCGTTGGAGAATAAGGTTGATTTTGCATATTCGACATGAATAATCGTTTACCTAACGGGGACATTGTAGAATAATGCATAGGATTCATAATAGGTCTTTTTGAAGGTCCAGATTCTTCTTGATTTTCAGGTGTTGAAATACCTTTTTCAGGAAATGGAAAAGGAAATGGAGATTCACTTAAATCTTCTTCTATTTTTTCAGGAGATTCACTTAAATCAGCAAACCTTTGTAAATTGTCCGCTCTTGTATATTTTCCCGGAACAAAAACATTGACATCACTTCTTTTCAAATTTTGAATCAAATCAACTGAATTTATCAAAGGACTTTGGGAAATAGAATTATAAAAATCAACACTATTTTGAGACGGTGCGGTCATAGCATAATTATTAGAAGCTAATTTAGAGTATCCATGAAATATTGATTTATTAGATGCAGCATTTCTAAAGCCTAATTCATTTAGACAATATTGTTTGACGACATCATCAGTCAATATCTTTCTCATATATTTTATAATATTACATATATATTAATTGTTTCGTCTATTTTGTTCTCTATCCGCAGGATGAGGTGGTCTTAAAATTCTTCCATACCGCCTTAATTGATGACGAGCTTTACATTGAATTTTATTTCCGAGTGGACGGTTCCCGGGTGAAGGGTCTTTATATCCACAATAAACATTATTATTCAGCCTTCGTTGAGCCTGTGTTTGATTAGCTCTTACCATAACAATATATATAATACAATCGATAAAAATCATCGTAAATCAATTTCCGTTTCATTATCTTTATTATTTTTATTTTGACTTCTTGTCCTTTTAGATATTCGATTAGAAGATGAGACACCTTCTTTTTTAAGAGTTCTTTCTTTTTTATTTTGTTTAGAAACTAATTCAGAAACTGTAGGTTCATCACTGGATTTCTTATTATTAGAATTGTTACCTTGGACTTCCAATAATTCTCGTGGTTTATATCGACGTGCCAAAGTTTCTTTACCGTCTTCGATGATATAACTCAATCCTTTCATAGATTTTACTTTATATATTTTTGTCGACCATCGTTGAGATTCTTTATCAAACGTTTTCGTTTTAATTTTAATCCTAACTTTATCACCCGGTTTTATATCTATTTTTTCAAGAAGCTTAGTCAATTTATTCCTTTTCAATAAAATATTTCTGATGGTCTTTGTTAGGTTCATATTATCAGGAGTTGATTTATCGATATTTGTAGAATTTTGTGTACTATTATAATTTTTGACAACAGAATCCAAATAATCAATCCAGTTTACGGTGTCTTTACTTTTTTCTATTTTTTTAAATTTTAATTTTAATGTTCTATTGAATCTTTCTACCATACCCATAGTAGTATGGTCTTCGGTTTCATTTAAATAATGCTCAATATTGTTGTCCTTTAATAATTTTTTCATAGATTTATTTGTAAATTCTACACCATTGTCCGTAGTCAATACATTCATTTTTGAATCTTTTATTAACTTTTTAAAAGCAGGAATTATTCCTTCAGCAGAATCAATGTTTTTGTTATTTTTGTCTTTAACAGTTTTTGATTTCAATGGATATGCATAAGCCTTTCGTGTATTGATATTGATAGCCGTCAATATAACGGAGTAGCCTCTATTTTGTTTTTTGAATTCAGGAATAAATGCTAAATCAGCCTGAACATAATTTTTGTTAGGGTCTTTACCGTAAATAGAAAATAATTCTTTTCTATTGATTTTCTTTTTTTGAGAAAATGTTTGATTGACTTCAGTTGCTTCGATGGCTTCCTTAACTTGTTTTTGTGTGACCTTATAACCAAGAGATTTTAATTTGGCCGTAAATGGTGATACGGCACTTAGTCCTATTTCAGGATTCAGATAAAAGTCTTGTATTTGTTTTTCAGTGATTGACTTGCTCATTATTATAAAGGAATATCTTTATGTCCCCAAGGTAGGATATTGAAATTGTCCCACTGAATGTATCCTTTATCATAATTTAATGAAAATGATTTTGTTTCGGTTCGAGTTTCTATACCAAGAGCTGCATAATGTTTGTTTTCATCAATTTTTCTTGGTTTTCTGAGAACATCGTATTTTAATTCCACAATTTTTTCGTGATTGCATAAAATGATATCTTTGATTTCTTCATGATTGATACTTTGAGAATTTTCATAATTTAATGGAAATCCTTTTACCTTAGTCATTGTTGTTCCATTATCAAATTTTAATGAATATGATTTAGGTGCTGTTGATACAAATTCAATGCATGTCTTATTTTCCAACTCGTCGGTCAGTTCTCCAAGATAATCACCAAGTTGTTCTTTGAAGATATGATTATTACTTGTATTTTCAATGTATACCACTGAGTCGGTATCGTGATATAGTACATTGTCAAATCCTACATCGTCCATCAAATTGTATAATTTCATTCTTGCATATGCCGTTGTAAACACTCCAATAACTTCGTTAACGGTGCAGTTTGTTTCAGAATATTCACCTAATACATTAAAACCAACTTGGTATTTAACATCACCATTTTTGTTTTTTATTGGCTGAATTAGAACATTGTCATTTCTTGAATCTGATAAAATATCATATACTTCAGCACTATTCATGAATTTGTTTTGTCTTTTATTTGGTTTCAAACAATATCTACCCCACAAGTTGTTGAGAAATAATTTAGCAATAGTTCTCAATCCTTCATTTTTATATATTTTATCTTTTTCTAATAATATACCTTCCTTTTCAAAATATTTTTTGATATACAAATCTTTATCTTTTTCGCTTTGTACCCACTCAGGATAATCGTTTGCCTCTTGTTTTATTTTTAAAAAAGTATTAATAAAACTTTCAAAAATAGTATATGATGTATTTTCCCAGTGTACAACTTGATGAATTCTTTCAATTTTATATCCCTTTTTTATAGCTAATTTTACCTCTTCGGTGCACCACGTTCCAGTCATTTTTGTCAAAGGAAATGTCAACTTCTCCATTTTAGAATGTCCCAAGTTCCTCAATGGTAAAACTGCCATTCCCAAATCATTTGGTGGAATTATTGTGCATTTTATTACTCCAAAGAATTGTTCGATATTAGTAACTCCATTTAATTCAATTTCTTGATAGATTTTTGTAGGATGTTTTGAAGGAAATTTACAATATTTTAAAACCCAAGGATACAAACTTGTAAAATCTACATATCTAATTGTTTCATTATCTCCACATTTGTGATATAATTTTTTAGGGGCGGTTCTCCCGCCAAATAAAGCATCTCTGAACACGATAGGTGTGTTATAACTATTTACAAAATCGATAACATTTTGGTCATTTTTTTGTAATTCTTTAAAATCACTTTCCCACATGATTTCGATGTTATACCCAAGACTTTGAATTTTTTCTAATCTTTTTTTGGTCTCATCGTACAGTTGATAAAATGTTTTATTTGTGGCGTAATTCTTTCTAAACATATTCTTACCATTTGTTTTTGGATTACCATGCCAATAATCACCGAGAAATTCATATATTGTGTTTGTTGCAGGGTCATAACCATCTACATATTTATGTCTTTCATTGTTACCAAAATGGAAATGAGGAATTTTGTATTCTTTGATTAAATTATCAATTTTATTTGAATGTTTTACATATTCCAAATAAATGTCACCTATAGATGATTGTTGTTTTCCTTTGATGACACTATTTAAAATAGCTATGGAATTTTCAGGCATATGCAAATACCTATGAATTGTTTGTGTCAATGATGCAATCGTTAAATAGGTTGTGGGGTCAATTTCTTCATTTGTAATTTCTAAAATTTTCTTTCTATATTCCATCCATCCTAATCGTAAAATTCTTACATCACTTTGACAATAATCTAATATTTCTTTTTCCATCACAAAATGATATTTCTTGTTTTTCATTTGCGAATACCAATCCAAAAATTTCGCTCGTGCATCACCTTTCATTTGATTGTATCCATAGTACATTTTGTCCGGTATTAAACCCTCATATTTTTTATTTTCAGGGGTATTAAACTTGTGAGGAAAATAACCTTTCTTCTCACCTTTTAAATCGAATATTTTTGAGAATTTACTTAATGGATTTGTTAAATGTAGGTAGCTGTCCATTAATGTCACGTTTTGATATTTTAGATACATTATTTTACCACCATTTTGAACCGTTTCAGGAATTTCATTCATTGTCGTCATTATGTATTCTATGATAAGTACATAATCATACTTACTACCATTATGTGCTATAAAAGTAAACCCTTTATGTTTGTTTGAAAATAAAAATTTGCAAGCTTCTTCAATATTGCTGTGAATAAATTCCTCTCCGTTTGAATATTGTGTAACACTCAGATTCACTTCGTGCTTTGTTTCATTGTATGCTTCAAAATCAAAAAATCCTATTTTACTTTCATCAACAACATCTTTTGGTTTCTTTGGTGTAATGTAACATTGATGCTCTCTCATGTCACAATATAATTTACAATTTGGACAAAATTCATGTCCACAAATGTGTTCTTGTTCTTTTCTTATATCGTAAACCTTTTTACACTCACCTTTGCACCTATGGAAATGTTGACAAGCTGTCCCTTTTTTGTGTAAATCATAACATTTCTGATTTGGAAATTTTATATCACAATCTTCACAGTGTATGGCTTTCTTCCAATCAATAAATGGTTTAATTCCTTTTTTAGAAAAATCACACAATTTACTTTTACATTTAAAACACCTTGGTCGGTCGGCTATTCCATAAAATGCTTCGATTTTTGTTATTGGTTCGTAATGTCCAATACTTGAATTTAGATGATAATAAACAAAATTCCATTCCGGTCTGTCGGGCAAACCTTCTTTAGTTGGCGGATACATTATTGTACAACCCAAATCAGTCATTCCGTGAATTGTAATATTTTTGTTGAATTTTTCTTCAAAGACATGAATGTCATCAAAACCTATACCGTCTTCAGCATTAAATTCTAATTCTTTCATTAAAATTATTGCTTCCCTTGTTAAACGATTTTTTATATTTTTGCAAATTTTATTGTAGACATTGTATGTTATTTCTTCACTGTCTTTTTTATCTTTGTAATTCATAATTATGCAAGATTTAGCAAAACATTGTTCATCCTTGACGGTAATGCAACTTTTCTTTTGTTTCAATTCTTCCACAGATTTTGGCACCGACAATGGTTGGCCCTTTCCATTAATTTTTTTGAAATTTAATAAAGAAATTGTGATGAAATTCACAGCCCCTCTATCATCTCCGGACTGAATCATTCCTTCTAATTTTTTGTAAAATTCGATTTCATTTTTTGCACTTAAAAATTCCGAAGAACCATCTTGAAAGTTTACACCAAACTGAAAATGTTTTACATCTTTTGAAGCTTGGTCAATTTTTTTATTAATTAAATTCATCCAATAATCCAAAGGATTACTAAGAAATCTATTAAATTTGATTTTCATGCTAACGCCTGAATTTCCACCTTTATCAACAAAATCTTTTGTAACGTCTTTGTCCGTAAATAGTTCTTCATATTCTTGCCGAGAAAGCAAATCACTAAGAACTATTAAATCTTGATTTTCTTTTTCAAATTTCTTTATTTCTGATTGTAATTTTTGTTGTTTATTTTCTTTGCTAAATTCTTCATCTATTTTCTTTTTTTCAATTTGATTTATTTTACTCCATTGTTCCTTTGTTAATTGTCTTGAACTTGATGCTTTCAAATTTCCGGCCCTATGGTTTTTGACTTTCTTGAGATTGGTTTTCTTTGCTTTGGTCAATGGAGCTTTGCCTTTATCATCTTTTTTGTCTTTATCATTAGACTTTTTCGGAGGCATTATTATTATACAATATATTTCTTATTACTAAATTGTAACGTATTCTTTAGGTGGTTTTTGTTACATTCAACCTTTCCAAAAATTTGTTTTGAATTTCCATATATTTTTCAAAGTCTTCAGGATTTTCTTTGATTTTATTGGAGAATATTTCAACAATTTTTACTTTATCTATACCATGCTTTTCCATCGTTGAAACACCGACATTTTTATTTAACAAAATTCGGTCTAAGGTTAGATTCTTTTGTAACAATGGTTTGTTGGCTTCATAATATTTCCCTTTGTCTCTCCTATTCATATCTAAAGGCTTTTTATAATACACCTTACCATTCTTAGAAGTAACCTTCATATACTTAGGAGAATGTGTATCAATTTCACTCATTGTTATAATATAGAACTTATAATCTTTAAGCAGATTCAAACACATTTTTATCAATACTTAATTCTTTTGAATTCATGATATCTCTTTCGCACTTTATACAAAGACAATCTAATTGTTTACATCGAGACCGTCTCATATTATATCCTATAGCATGAATTAAAGCAACGATAATTGTCCCAAATTGAAAGACATCACACGTATTTATTTCAAACATTATACATTAAACTGATTTTATTTTCTAGTTAGAGTAAGAGTAAGAGTTAGAGTAAAAGTTAAAGTTAGAGTTAAAGTTAGAATTTAAATCAAAGTCATTAAAAATTAATAGAAATGATAAGTAATGATTAGAAAATTATTTTCTTGTGTATTCTAATATGGGTTTCAAGAAAGGTGAAAAAATTACTGATGAGGCTACTTTAGAACGATTAAAAGTTGCTCGATTAAAAGCTATGGAAACAAGAAGAAAGAATTCTGAAGCCAAAAAGGATATCAAACTTGCTAAAGAATTAGAAAACAAAAAAGTGTTGGAGGCTGCTCAAAATAAAATAAAATCATCGATAAAAGAACCTGAAATTCCTGAAAAATTCGAAAAAAAAATCAGAACCCGAAATCATTGACAAGAAATATGTTAAAAAATCAAAAAAGAAACCTGTGATTGTTGTGGAATCTGATAGTGAAACTTCGGGTAGTTCAAGTGACGATGAACATCAACCTCAAGTGATTATCAAAAAATCCAAAAAGATAGACAAAGTTTCAAAAACGGAACAAAAACCAAACGCGGTCCCTCCGACTTATCATGACGTTTTGAATTCAGACCCTCATTTTCATAAAACATTCAAATCATTGTTTCCAGAATTTTGAAAGAATATTTGTATCATTTATTTTTCCAATAGTCTTTCCCATAAGAAACAAATATCTCTTGCTTCTTTTTTACATTTGATGTTAATCGAACATTTCCTACAGAATTTATTTTAGCATTATTTTTGCATTTGATTCTTTTGGCACTTTGAGGGGTACAATCATTAAACTTACCGGCCACTGAATTTGATGTTTTCGATGCATCATAAAACAGATTATTATTCTTTTTCCAAATATGTGTTCTTCGATTCAATGGAGGTAATTCATTCATTGTCAATCGTTGCGTGCCGACCGTGTATCGACCAACTAACTTATCTTTTTTCAAGTCTTCTTTGGCATATACCCCAAGACCTGAATTTGGAATACTACTTTCCTTTATATCTACTACTCTATGAACATAACAATAAGGACTATATTTACAAGTCATGTTTCTACATTGATTTCCACTACTTTTCGAAATAGCTATACACCGTTCACAAGATGTTTTCTTCATAAGTTATGATTTATTTTTTCAGGAATTATGAATTCATCAAATCGTTTTCGAAACATCGATGGATGATTGTCTTTCTTATGTAAATCGATTAATAGAAATGAATGTGGTTCATTGATAGCATGTGCATATACTTCATAGAAAGTCGTTTCGTCAATTTCACCGGCACAAGATTCATATATTTCTTGTAGTTCTTTTTTGTCTTTCATTTTGAATATAGCTAAAGAAGTTGCATTATTCTTCACGGCCCGTGGACAACCACCAAATTGAGATTTAAAATTCTGAATAGCAATAAAACAACTTATTCCTAAAGCACCACCGGTTTCAAAATCAGCTATATGTCGATGTCTTGTGATAAAATTTAGAAATTTTGGAGTTCGAAACAAATTCGTTGATTGACAATCATCGACAAAAACAGCCAATATAGGTCGTTCACCATTATATTTATGAACGGGTTTTTCGAAACCGTCTGATGTCAAAAATTCTAACAATAATTCTGGGTCGATATCATCGATAAAGATATTTCTATTATTTAATTTTTCCATCAACAAATTCCATTTTTTCAAGTCTTCATGATATTTCAAATATGTGTCTCTTTCTTCTTCGGCTTTTTGAATAATATCATTGATAACATTTGCACCATCGTCGGCTTCGTACACATCTTCAGAGTCGATATCTAATGATTTCATTAATTTTTTGTTTGAATTAAATGTAGGACTTATTACAAATATTCGATGTAATGAACCTTCTTTTTTCAACATTTTAAGATAGTTAGTCACCGCAACTGATTTTCCGCTTCCTCTTTTGCCTATGAAAATTGAATTTTGATGAGCTTTTAACATGTTCGGTCCGGTTTTGATATTGAAAGCACTTCCATTTGGCACATCGATGTTCATATCTTTTACCTTTACAATCTTCATTAAAGATATATGTATAGTTTGCTTATTATTTTTTTAAAAGAAACTAAAATAATGATAAACTTGCATAACGATGATTGTTTTAACATTTTCCCTAACATTTCAAGAAATTCAATAGACCTTTTCATTTGTGATTTACCATACAATCAAACAAATTGTTCTTGGGACAAGATTCCTTTCGATTTAGATAAATTATGGATTGACATGAAGAGAATAGGTAAAAAACATTCAGCCTATCTATCTAATACAACAACTAAATTTGGACATACTGTTCGACGGCTAATCGATGATATTTGATGTCAAATCGATAATCTTTAATGACTATTCAAAAAATGCCGTGGCACGACTAAAATCTATGCATTTTTGAAGCCAAAAAGAATATTAAACTTGCAAAACCTTTAGAAAAATAAAAAGAATTGGAGGCTCCACAAAATCGAATTAAACCAACAATAAAAGAAGCCGAAATCGTTACTATGCAATTAGGGAATAAAGCTGAAATGGACATCATTAAAAAGAAATATGTTAGAAAATCAAAAGAGAAATCTGTGAGTGTTGTAGAATCCGATAATACTCGATGCCTACTCGATAATGTCAGATGTCCGTTCGATAATATTCGATGACTACTCGATGTTATTAGATGACTACTCGATAATATTTGATGATTACTAGATAATGTTCGATGACTATTCGATAACATTCGATGACTGTTCGATAATATTTGGTGACTACTCGATAATATTCGATGATGACTCGATGATATTTGATAGATGTTCGATAATATTCGATGACTGGTTGATAATATTCGATGACTACTCGATGATGTATAATGACTATTCGATAATACCCGATGATTTCTCGATAATATTCAATGACTGTTCGATAATATTCGATGACTACTCGATAATATTCGATGATTTCTCGATAATATTCGACGACGGTTCGATGATATTCGATGACTACTCGATGTTGTTCGATGACTACTCAAAAATATTCGATGACTGTTGATGACTACTGGATTACACTCGATGATTTCTCGATAATATTCGATGATGGCTCGATAATATTCGGTGATTGTTCGATAATATTTGATGACTGGTTGATGATATTCGATGATTAGTCGATGATGTTCGATTACTACTCGATAATACCTGATGATTTCTCGATAATATTCGATGACGGTTCGATGATATTTGATGACTGTTCGATAATATTCGATGACTGGTTGATAATATTCGATGACTACTCGATTATATTCGATGACTACTCAATAATATTCGATGACCGCTCGATGATATTCGATGATTACTCGATAATATTTGACGACTGTTCGATAATATTCGATGACCGCTCAATTTTATTGGATGACTGTTCGATAATATTCGATGAGGTTTGTCATACTCAAAAAATCACTTGTCATACGCTCATGACTTTATATGACTACTGGAAATCACTTGTCATACTCAAAAAATCACTTGTCATACGCTCATTACTTTAAATGACACCAACAAATATACTGTCATAGCCAGGGTCTTTGCAATGACATCAACAAATATACTGTCATAGCCAGGGTCTTTGCAATGACACCAACAAATATACTGTCATAGCCTACAAATTTACTGTCACGCTCACAGTGTTTGCTATGACACCAACAAATTTACTGTCACCGGATAAACATATGACATATGACACAGATAACATATGACACCGGATGACAGATGACACGAAAAAAAGATTTTTTCAAAAAAATAAAAAAGCTGCGGAAACATAATCTGATGACCCCCATATAAAAATTTCTTCTAAATTCGATTATTTTCGTGCTGAACATTGCACAAAATCGATTTTGGGACTTTTTTCCCGGCCAAAATTGAAAAAATCGCAGTCCCTCGGTAGTCATCGAAAATTATCGAGTACAGTAGTCATCAAGTATCGTGAGGTAGTCATTAAATATCATCGAGCACTCATCAATTATTATTGAGCAGTCATCAAATATTATCGAGCATTTATCGATTATTATCGAGTAGTTATCGATTATTATCAAGAAGTTATCGAAAATTATCGAGCAGGTATCAAGTGTTATCGAGTGGTCGTCGAAGATTATCGAGTGGTCATCGAAAATTATCGAAACAAAAATCTAGTTCAAACATCTAGTTGAAAATTAACAAAACAAACACTCTAGCCATCGAGTTGTCATCGAACAATATCGGACAGTCATCGAATATTAAATAATAGTCATCGAACAGTATCGAGTAGTTATCGAGTATTATCGAGTAGTCATCGAATATTATCGAATAGTCATCGAATATTATCGAATAATCATCGAATATTATCGAATAGTCATCGAATATTATCGAATAGTCATCGAATATTATCGAATATTATCGAATATTATCGAGTAATCATCGAATATTATCGAATAGTCATCGAATAACAGTAAATAGTCATCGAATGTTATCGAGTAATCATCGAATATTATCGAATAGTTATCGAATACTATTGACTAGTCATCGAATATTATCGAGTACTCATTAAATAGTGTCAAATAGTCATCGAATATTATCAAGTAGCAATTGATTGTCATCATTAAGTTAGCAAATTTGATTGACTAGTCTTTGGAGAGTATAGAGTAATCAATGAACATTATCAATTACGAATCATCGGTTATCGAGTCGAGTAATTGTCGACTATTATTGAATGGTTATTGAAACCTAAATCAAGTGGTAACGAACAATCATCATGCTTTTAGAGGGGGTCATCAAATATTATCAAACATTTATCCATCATTTGGTTATGAAGATTTACAAAATACTTGCATTTGTTTGTCGCATTATTACCACAACAATTTGTCAGCATAATAACTGTTTGTCCCTACTTTTTTTTGTATTTAGCAAATCTTAATTTGAATAACTTTCTTCTTTGGTTAGCATATTTTATACCTTTTGACTTGATATAAGATGGATAATCCATCATACCTCTTGCTCCAATACTTGCTATTTTCTTATCATTTTTCTTATCAAACACATCAAGTTTTTTATTTTTATTAGTTGAAACTTTTACATATACTTTTAGTTTATTTGCTTTATCTTTGGTGTATTGTGATATTGAATAATTAGAAGTCATTTATATAGTCTATGTTATTATATTATGCAAGAGTCTTTGTGCTCACCGTTGAATGATTTTTGCAATAACAAAGTGCTGAATTCATCAAGTAAGATATTCAGTTTTCCTAATAACATGGATACTCCTAATTCAATTTCAGATTTAAATAAAAGGTATGAGTCAAATGAAAGTGAAAAGAAACGATATAGAGTTCAAATGAATAGCTTGTTCAAACAATTAGGTGACTTACAACCGTCACAAATTCAACAATCGTTTTCCAATAGTCTTAGGGAAAAGGCTCTCCATGTTGGAATATCTTCTTATCTCGGTTCAAGAAATTATCAATCTGATTTGTTATTTCCGGGCGGTTATGAGCATAACACCTATGTGACCGCTCAAAGACAATTGAATAAAGATATTCTCAACAATCGATTCAATATCGACCCGGAGCTTTCAAATTATGACGCCGTAGTACTCAATAATGGAAATAATCAAATACATATTGCATATCACGGTGCGTCGTCAAATCCATCCTACTTAAATGAAGATAAAGCGGACATATTTTCGGTGATTAAAGGTAAACATGAAACACGAGATTCATTTTTAAGAGCTGAAAAGGTATATTTAGACACATTGAAAAAGTATCCCAATCATGACATTGAATTGTTAGGGACATCTTTGGGCGGTGCGAAATCCATTCATGTCGGTGAGAAATTCAATGTTAAATCGACGACGTTCAATCCATTTCTATCACATGTATTCACCCCAAAGGTTAATGGTAGTTCACCACAAAATATTCATCGAGTTGTAACTGATTGGGCCACTGCGGGAGCTTTAAAAGTACCATCAAATTCAAATAGAAAGTTGTTTCATTACTTCGAAAACAAGAACCCTTATGATTTATTCAAAGCACCGTATCAATATATCACTTCGCCGCATAATCTCAAACAATTTTTTCAAATGCCAAAGAATAACAAAGTTAATAAAGTCAATTTATTGAAATCTACATTTAATACTATAGGGACCGGACTTGATGTGTTGATGTTCGGAAATGCTTTGAATGACGCAAGAAATCTTTCATCAAAAAATGTTGGAAGTGATGAATTTAACAATCGAATTTCAGAAGATTTGAATCCATTAGGACTGTTAGGAGTAAATTTCGATATCGACAAAAATTACTTGCATGACGACGCACCCTTAGAAGCAAGATTGTTGGCTGATTATATATCAAACAAAGGTCCTCAAAGAATGACATCATTTGATAGAAGTATAGAGAAATCACAATCAAATAAGTATACATCCATCAATGAAAATGTGATATCAGATAAAAATAATAATGTTTTGGTAAATTATGGAACGTGAACACTTAATCAAAAATGCTCAGATTTTGTACCCTGATTTATCCACATTTCATATTGAATTGATTGTTGATGATTATATCAAAAGACCAAAACTATATGACGATATGTATAATGGAAACATTGAATTATCTTTACCATTGAATAGAGATTCAAAGGAAGATATTGAAATGAATAAAAACTATATTGATATTATAAATAGAGATAGTCATGAGTGTAATATCTGAACGTACACTTTATTTATCAAGTGAAGACCTTTCATCGTTTGGTGATTCCAGAATTATCAATATCAATATACCAACACAATTAACAAACTATAAAAATACAAACAAATTGAAGATAATTGTAAACAGTTTTTCGGCTGCAAAGACTTGGTATATCATCAATGAATATAACGGAATTTTCTATATAGCTAATACGACTTCTGATGATTTGTATGAATGTCGAATACCTGATGGAAATTATACAGATTTAGATGATATTAAAACTATTTTAGAAACGATTATTTTAGATGTTCTTGTCGACAACTTTGGGTTTGCAAAACCTGCGGATAGCGTTGATGTTACTTACGATGCAATTTCTGGACATTTCACCATTACACTTAGTAAACCTGCTCCCAATATTAAATTTGTTGCATTTTCGATAACCGGTGATTTCCAAGCAGTGCCTGGCAGTCCATTAGATGATGCATTGAATGATATCTTTAATTCACCAGGAAAGTATAACGATGTTGACCAAGTAGTTGGTGGAAAAACAAACAAATCAGTTGCTGGTCTTACAAACATTTCACAGATTGAAGATTTGTTCGATATCGGAACCGTAGATGAAGTATTTATTTCCAAATTCCCCGGTAATTTACAAACCAACGATGCTATTTATTTAAGAATTACTACGTTGCCCACAAATAATTTACAAAGCACAAATCTTTCTAATAATTTTAAAGAAAATCAAATCATTAGTAGTGACATTTTAGGGAAAATATTGTTACCGTCAGATTTAACTAATCAATTTATTACTTATTTAGATTATGATGAAAACTTTTCTATCGATGTGCAAGCTTCTCAATTTTCTCAATTACGAATTTCAATTACCGATAATAAATCCAGACTAAATCCTACAGCCGTTTCCCGAAATGGAAATGAACAATCTATAAACTATGCATTATCTTTGAAATTAAAAGAATATGTGAATTAAAATTATATTATATATATTATAGAAAAATGTCTTTACCGTATAGTCTTGCATTTGGACTTCAAAAACTAAGTGGATATAGTACTCAGTATTTTCGCCTTGAAACGACAAACTTGACCGAAGTAAATCCTTACGGTGTTATAACTTTGAATCTTCCAGTTAATGTTTTGTGTAATCTGAAAAGTTTAAGTATGCATTGTAAAGGTCGTGCTAACAATCCTGCCATAGCGTGTACGGACGCCGCAAATCAAGCTGATTCAGTTATCACAACTTTGCCAAATGGAATCGAAAAATTGATTTCTCGTGTAGAAATATACAGCGGTGGAATAGCTATTTCCTCGGGAATGAGCCAATATTCAACGGTATCAGCGGTTTTGGACAATCTTAAAACAACGTTGAATAAAGAAGTATCTTATCAAAGAGTTTTGAAAAATCAAGAAATAAATGTTAATACCGATAGTTATTATCAAGAAGAAAGACCATATATTTTGAATAATTTCCTACAATTTATAGGGGAATCTTCACCTGACTACCTGGATACTGCGTTACTTCCTAGTGTCCAAATTCGTTTCTTCATGCATGGTCCGGAAGTTCTTGGAGCGTACCAAAAGTCCTTAGGAGCCGGAAATGGATTTAATGGAACCGCGGCTGCCGAACTTGCTGCAAAAGCGACATGGAAATTGACTGATTTGCATTTTACAATTGAAACAATTACATTTTCAAATGGTGTTTACGATAGTGCTGTCGAAAGAAAACTAAAAGAAGATTCTTATATTGAGATGCCTTTCACTAATTATTTTACCTTTCAAGATACTCAAACGGAAATGACTAAATCGAATCGATTCTCTTTGTCGGCACAATCTTTGGATATGTTATACGCTGTTCAAAGGCCTTCAAATTACAGTTCTGTTAATGAAGGTTTGCATAAAATTGATAATAAAATAGGTGCTACTTTCGTTCCAAGTTATTTTAGATTTTATTCCGGAGACATTCAATCTTGGCAATATAATGTCAACTCAATTTATTATCCAAATTATCGTGCCACCGCTCTCGATGCTTTTAACTTGGTCACTATTGGTAAAGCTGATAATTATTCTGACGATTCAGGTTGTAAAGTTAATTCTTTAGAAAATTGGTACAATTCTTATTGGACTGCTATGCTTCGATTAAATATGCCTATGCCAGGTATGGGACCTCGTAATTGTAGTGGAATAGATACCCGGGGTTTGAATTCTTCATTCTTTCTTCAAACTCAAAAATCATCGACCGCAGACCCACTTCAAACACCTTTGACGAATAACGAAACATTTATTATTGCACAATGTACAAGTATCATTCGTATTGGTATGGGAAGAATGATTGAAGTGGTTGTATAAAAACTAATTTAATTGTAATTATATATAATTATGGCTGAACAAGCGGGACAAATTTTTGCTTCAAACTTAGGAAATAAACCATTAGGAAAAGTCGATGTTAAATTACCAAATATGATGTTAACTTCAGGCTTTCGAAGTTCTTCGATGATGATTGTTCCATGTAAAACAATACAAGATTTGCGACCACCGGCAAGAGTTTCTAATGTGGACCCTATGTCAGGTTTCAAATCGTATACATTAGGACACGGTGATAAAATTACAAAACAAAATGCTATGTTTTCATTTCCCAATATTCATCCATTAAACAATAAACTGGCACCTTTGGCTCCGACATTCTTTGTGAAATAAAATTAAATTATAGGATATAGTATATAATGTCTTCATTCGGAAATGATTTTGTTTTAGATAAGAATATCAAAGTAAATAACGGTGTGTTTATTGGTGCTAAAGATAAAACAACAAGAACAACCTTACAAATGGTTGGAGCTGATATCATGATGGATATCGATGGTTCTCAAAGCAAAGACCCTGGTGTTGTTTATCTCAATATGGCTGCATTAACTGATAAATGCAAAGTTCGTATGGCTGGATTACCTGTTATAACCGGTGCCGCAAACACACCGCCAAATAATAATATTGTCCCCGTCAATGGATTGTATGGGTATAGAAGTGCGGGTGGTACTGCACCAGCTCAGATTTTTATGAAAATGGCATCAATTCCTCCTCCTGAATCATAAAATAATAAATAAATGTATAATATATAATGTCTTCATTTGGAAATAATGTAGTTGCAAGTACATTTAATGGTAAACAAACTCCATCTACAAATGTTCCTGACCCTTTAACAATTAATCAAATAAATGTAAATCAAATAGGTGATAATTCAAACCCTTGTCAAACAATTCATATGGCTTCAGATTTTTTATATCAAAATGATATTGATTTATTGATAATTCTGATGTAAATAATCAAAGAGAATTCATGAAATTACAAACTGATGGTGATTTAAATTTGGTTAATAATATCAATTTTTATGATTTCATTTTGAACAATCCTGCAAGTAAATCAAAATTCTCTATAGGTTTGGATGAACTTGATAGTTCTTTTGAAATTAAATCTTTAGACCCTGTTCCTCAAACAAGATTAAAAATAGGAGACAATGGTATCAATGAATGGTCCTTTATGCAAACCACATTGAATGTAGAACCACTTGGAGCAGGTGTACTTTTAAATGATGGACCTCTAATTTTAAACACCGGTGATATTACTTTGAATTCTGGAAAATTTATTGGTGACGGTTCTTTGCTTCAAAACTTGCCTTCCGGGGCTAACCAAAATTTACAATCTGTTACCGACCAAGGAAGTACAACTACAACGAATGATATTTCTTTTACCGGAACTGGAAAATTTACGATAAATCAAGATGAAATTGATGGTGCTTTAATTAGGATTAGAGGCGGTACTCAAGATGCTAAAATTCGTATTGGTGAAACAACAAGTGATGACGGATATATAAATGCACAACGTGCAATATTAATAGGCAGAAATGCTGGTTCATTCGGTTGTGGAATTGATGTTTTGGCTTTAGGTTCAGGTAGTGGATATGACCAAGCTGGGAATTATTCGGTAAATTTAGGAGATGATTCCGGACAAAGTAACGCCGGTGTGGAATCTGTTTCTGTAGGAAGATTTGCAGGCGAAGTTTTTAGTGGTCTAAATTCAGTGTCATTAGGTTCATATGCTAATAAGAATACCGGAGGAACTTCGTCTGTCAACAATACTATTTGTATAAATGCAACCGGTGTTGAATTAAATTCTGTAAATCCAAGTTCATTTACGGTAAAACCTATAAGACCAAGTTCTGATGTGACATTAGAAAATTTACAATTGTATTATGATTCAGTTTCCGGTGAAATAAAATCTGGTGCAATAAATTCTGGAAGTATTGGTTCATTAAGTCAAGTTTTGGCTGTCGGTAATTCTGGAAATAACATTAATTTAACCGGTGATTTGGATTGTAGTGCTATACGAGTAGCATAGACTGGGCATATACAACGCCAACATCATCATTGACGACCGTAGGAATTCCTTTGACAGGTTTGACAAATGCATATACGGCAACATTACCCACAAGTCCGGTTCCTCATACAGGTGATGTATTTACTTTTAAAAATAATACCGGAGCTACAATAAATGCTGGAGATATTGTTCAATTTTCTGATGATTTTTCAGATGTAAATGGTATAAAAATATATGCAGCTTCGGCAAGTCAATCTAATCAAAATTGTATGCCTATTGGAGTTTGTGTTCAAAATGCAACAACCGGAAATTCTTGTTTCGTTTGTACAAAAGGTTTTACAACTTGCAAAGCTATTGATGGAAGTTATGTTAAAGGTCAAATGTTAGGTTGTGCTCCGGGAGGTTCAGTTAATGCTTCACAAATTACTACAAATAATGTTGGAATTATCGGTGTGTGTATGGAAAGTAAAGTTATAACAACTCCGGGTTCAGGATTATTGGTTTGGATTAAACCTGATTTTAAATTGTGATTTAATATATATATATCAGATGTCTTCTTTTGGAAATGATATTGTTTGTAAAAATATACAATGTAATACGGTAAATGGAAATGCTCCTACCGGGGGGTCTACTAAGTGGCAAAACCTACCCGGTGGTAATGATATAGAAAGGACCATTGGTGACGTATACGTAAACAATTTATACGGCAGAGACGTTTTGAATACTTCAATTATAAATTTTCGATATTTGAAAAATATTTTAAATAATGGAAAGGCACAAATTGAATTGAAGGATGGAACTGATAATAGTGTTATAATCGTTACAGGCAGTGAACTGCAAGTAAATACAACTTTCGGTTTGATAGTAAACGGTGATGCAAAAATCAATGGAAAAACAGAACTGGTCGCACCAGATAATACCACAAATCTTGATTTATTTGGAAATAAAACATCAGGTAATAGTTTCATAAGTTTAAATACCTCAGGTGTAGATTTATCGAGTGTTTCAACGATATATTTTATAAATTTTCAAACGAAACCTGATTCAGCTGTACCTAAATTTTTTAGTATCAATATGAAAGGTGATATAATAGGATGTAATGATATAGAATGCAATAATATTATAATTAATGCACAATTAGGTTCCAAGACAAATTTAGAATTACAAGGGCCAAAATCTGCTAATTCAACATTTATAGATTTGAATACATCACTGGTTGATGAAGCAGCAGTTGATTCAGTGTATGCTTTGCAGTTTCGAAAACGACCTGATATACCATCAAATGCATTTTTTAGAATTAATATGTTAGGTGATATCCGAGGTGCTAATTTAATAAAAGCTGATACTGTTCAAACTCCTTTCGCGGATATAAATATTTTGAAAGTAAATAAAGAATTGAATTATGAAGAAATTTCAAGAGTAACTACGCTTTCAGCACCCGGAAATGAAAATATACTAACCATTCAATTTCCTAATGATAGTTTCATTATTTACTTGGATTTTGCTACTATAGCTACTGATGGTACAGACGATATCAAGTTCAAGATAACACACGCCGATACTTCAATCCAACCAAAGATTGGTACGGAATATTTTTTAAGATGTTCAACGATAACGGTCAATACCACAAAAGCAAAAAGATTTACATTAAATTCAAGTGTAAATTATATTGAAGCCGATGACGAAGTTGAGTTAAGAATAACGGACATTTCCGGTGAACAATTTGCAAATAACACTTTACGTTTTGTATTGGAATTGATACGTATACCGTATATTTAGTAATAAATTTCTTCGGTTTTTTCAAGGGGACAAAAAACCTCAAAAAAATAAAATCCACTTAAAGAGTGTAACTCAATAGTGTAAACAAAGCAAGATGAATACATCACATGATATTCAAAATCTTGTAGACGAAGTTAAAACAAAATTATCGAGTGATGAGTATTTGAAATTTTGCAATTTACTCAAAGAAAGGCATGAAGAAGAATCTCAAAACATTCTTTGTGAATTGATATATGTCAAACCAAGGATTGTCAAAGTTGACCCCGAAAAAAATGAAGGTTGTTGTGATTTTTGGATGGATACCTCATTTACAAAAATATTAACAAAAATTACAAAGAAAGGTTATGAAGACATAAATAATGGAATAAATGAAAAAGGGTATCATAGACATTATTTGGATTCTAAACACAAGGACTCCCCTACACATATTAAAACTAAACAATTCTATGATTTAAATATTGAAAATGAAGATGAAAAAGAATATTCGGCATATGTTGAATGGGTAAATATCATATCTTTAAAAATGGTGAAATGATTTAAGAACAATTAACATATATCTTATTGAAACATTAATTAATTTACTTTTTATTTACTTTCAATTTTATCTTTATCTTTTTATTGTAGATTTTTTTATTTATTTTTTATTGTAGATTTTTTATTTATTTTTTATCGTACTCACATTTAATCACGTAATTTATTCACTATTTATTACGTAATTATTTCTTTAGGGTTTTCTCTTGTATTTATTAATCATTATTATCGTCTTTAGGGTTTTGGAGGGGCCTTATAATCGGTAGTATACTACTTATTTGATTTACATTTAATTGATTAATTGTCAAAGGGTCAGGAATAGTTGTAGGAGTTTGATTTCCATTAAATGTATTTGCGACTATATTATTTCCAAATGAAGACATTATAAATTACAATATAAATAAAAAATTTATTAATTTGCAAGTTTCATAAATACCGATCCAAATTTATCAGCAGGATTAGCTTTGAATACGTATAATCCATTTACGGGTGTAATATTTTCATCCGGTGGAACGTTGGTTGTTTCTACAATAGGCAAACCATCAAATCTTACTTTCATATTATTTGCTTTTGCAGCCATATTCAAATTTACAATACCAGGGTCACCGCTTTGACTACCATCAATGTTCATATTGATATCAGCTCCAATCATTTGAAAAGTTGTTCTTGTTGTTTTATCTTGAGCACCAATAAACACACCGTTATTTACTTTGATATTTTTATCTAAAACAAATTCATTTCCAAAAGAAGACATTATATATAATATCAAATAATTTTTATTTTACAAAGAATGTTGGTGCAAGTTTAAATAATTTATTGTTTAATGGATAAATATCAGGAAATGAAAACATAGCATTTTCTTTTGTGATTTTGTCACCGTGTCCTAATGTATATGATTTAAAACCTGACATAAGGTCAACATTAGAGACTCTTGCCGGTGGTCGTAAATCTTGTATTGTTTTGCAGGGAATAATCATCATTGAAGGACTTCTAAATCCTGAAGTTAACATTAAATTTGGTAATGTAACATTTATTTTCCCTAAAGATTTTCCTAGATTTTTAGAGTTTATTTGTCCAGCTTGTTCTACCATATATTATTTATAAATAAATAAGTTTTACACAACAACTTCAATCATTCTGCCCATACCTATACGAAGTGTAGATGTACATTCACAAATTACAAAAGTTTCATTATCAACACCGGGAATAGCTTCTTGTAAAGCATCTGTACCTGCTTGTGTTTGTAAGAAGAATTGAGAGTTCAAACCACGTGTATCTAAGCCACTAAGACTACGAACATTCATTTCGGAAGGCATATTAAGTCTTAACATAGCAGTCCAATAAGAATTATACCAGTTCTCTAAAGAATTTATTTTGCATCCAGCATCATTAGAATAATTGTCAGCTTTTCCTATAGTTAGTAAGTTGAAGGCATCCAAAGTTGTTGCTCTATAATTAGGATAATAAAGTGAATTTATATTATATTGCCAAGAACTAATTTTTCCGGCGTAAAATCTAAAATATGACGGCACATAAGTTGCCCCGATTTTATTATCAATTTTGTGCAAACCTGTATTTGTTGAATTATAAAATGAAGGTCTTTGAACGGCATACAAATTATCTAAACATTGAGTAGATAAAGAAAATCTTGTTGATTTATCCATTTTTGTTTGAGAATCCAAAAATGTGAAATAATTTTTAAAAGGCACCTCAATGAATGAATCTTCTCTTAATTTACGTTCTACGGCGCTATCATAAACACCATTTGAAAATGTAATTGTTTCAATTGTAAAATGCAAATCTTGTAATTCCCAAGAAGCATTTGCAGCAAGTTGGGCCGCCCCGGTTCCATTAAAACCATTTCCAGCTCCTAATGATTTTTGATATGCCCCTAAAACTTCCGGACCGTGCATATAAAATCGTATTTGTATACTTGGTAATAAGGCCGTATCAATATAGTCCGGACTTGCTTCGCCTATAAATTGTAAAAAATTATTCAATATATATGGTCGTAATTCTGAATAATAATTATCAGTATTTACATTTATTTCTTGATTTTTCAAAACTCTTTGATAAGAAACTTCTTTATTTAATGTTGTTTTAATGTTGTCCAACACAGTTGAAACGGTTGAATATTGTTGCATACCACTTGAAATTTGAATTCCACCGCTATAGACTTCTACCCTTTGAATTAATTTTTCAATTCCATTTGGTAATGTTGTAATTACTACATCAGGATCTCCCGCAGCGTTGGTACAAGCAATATTAGTTTCATTAGCACGACCTTGACAATGCAAACTCAGACTTTTCATATTTATTAAAGAGTTCACAGGTAAGTTTAACGTTATCACACCATATGGAGATACTTTCGTCAAATTTGTTGTTTCTAATCTAAAATAGTTTGTAGAATAACCGTTCATTTTTTGAAGACCAAATGCAAGGCTATAAGGTAAAGACATTTTATATAATATATATTATAAAAAATTGTTCATTGAGAATACTCTTTTAATTTCAGGGAAATTGCAAAATTAATGGATTGTTCGGTACCATTTTTTGACAAGGCTGTTGGAATTAATCTTGATTTATTATCGGTTATTGAAATTCGTAATTGACAAAATTGTGAGGCTTGTACATCTATACCAAAGTTTTCATCAAAATCTAAATAGGAAATAAATTTAGTAGAAATATCAGAAGGTAATAATACTTTTCCTAAAATGTCGCTACTAATTATTAAATTTTGATTTATTTGGTTTGAAAGATTTGTACTTTGTAAATTATTAGTTGGTAATGTAGTGATTCTTAAATAAATAGCATCATTTGTTTGTAAATTACCCGGAAATTTAGATATAAATATTTCATCAGGTGTTTCAATATCAAATAAATCATTTACTTGAGAAATGTTTGTTAATCCTGCAACAGATTTATTTGTTAGTCCGCCTAAAACTTGATCAACATCATTGTATTTCCCAGGAGAATTATAGATATCATTTAATGCATCATCTAATGGACTGCCCGGAACGGCTTGAAAATCTCCAGTTATTGAAAATGCAACAAATTTAATATTGGGTGCAGCCTTGCTTAAGGTAATTGTAAAATGTCCTGAAATAGCATCAAATGTTACGTTTACCCTATCGGCGGGTCTAGCAAAATTGAAATTTGTTACAAGAACGTCTAAAATAATGGTTTCTAAAATGGTTTTTAAATCATCTAAATCTGTATAATTTCCGTCAGGTATTCTACATTCATACAATTTATCTGTGCTTGTTTTCGCTATATAAAAAATACCATTATATTCATTAATTGTGTACCAAGTTTTCGCAGCGGTAAAAGAGTTTAAAATGATTTTTAATCTATTTGTATTTCTATAATTTGTTAATTGTGTTGGGACATTTATATTGATTATTCTTGAATCACCGGAAGTTGATAAATCTTCGCTAGATAAATAAAGGGTTCGTTCAGATATTGGATTCATTAGTATCTCTATTTAATATATGAATATAATTTTTATTTTTATCAATTTCTTTTTGTGTGTCTCTATGTAATGGTAACGGAATATCATCAACATTTCCTTCATACATTCTTTCATAAAATTGTGGTCGTGCTATAAAATCATCAATAATCAATTCTAAATAAAATGTACATAAATTAGGGTATAATATTTTTGCATTTTGTATCAATTGTTCACGTTCCATAATTTATCAAAATATTATTTTTGCTGTTTTTAATTGTATTTTCATTAATATTTGAATATTTATTTGATAATGATTTATCAACATTTCTACTAAAATTTGTCATTCTTTGTGGACCTTTGTTAGAAATATAATCTGCTAACATTCTTGCTTCTAATGGAGCATCATCGTGTAAATAATTTGCATCAATATCACGTGTTCCTAGCATACCAAATATGCCTAATGGATTTGAATATTCTGAAATTTTATTAACAAATTCTTCGGGTGTAGCATTGTCTCTATACATATCAATAGAATCATTCAAAGCACTTCCAAAAGAGTATATATTGAGCCCCGTCCCTATAGTGTTTAATGTTGATTTTACTAAATTGACTTTGCTTACTTTGTTGTTTTTTGGTAATTGAAAAAATTGTTTCAAATTATGTGGAGATGTTATATATTGATAAGGTTGTCTTAAAAAATCGTAAGGATTTTTATTTTCAAAATAATGAAACAACTTTCTATTTGAATTTGATGGTATTTTCAAGGCTCCCGCAGTTGCCCAATCAGTTACAATTCTATGAATGTTTTGAGGTGCATTTCCGACAATTTTCGGAGTGTGTAAATGAGATAGGAAAGGATTAAATGTCGTTGATTTTACATTGA
>LGRX02002204.1:0-14708 GCA_001247695.2 Cymbomonas tetramitiformis
GCGGCCGCCCACGGCAGCGAGCTGCCCCAGCAGCGGCGCTGAGCTGCGGTCGCCCACGGCAGCAAGCTGCCCCGGCAGCAGTGCTGAGCTGCGGCCGCCCTCGGCAGCGAGCTGCCCCAGCAGCGGCGCTGAGCTGCGGCCGCCCACGGCAGCGAGCTGCCCCAGCAGCGGCGCTGAGCCGCGGCCGTCCACGGCAGCGAGCTGCCCCACTAGCGGCGCTGAGCTGCGGCCGCCCACGGTAGCGAGCTGCCCCAGCATCAGTGCTCCGCAGACAGCTCAGCACGAGCAGCCCGACGCAATGGTTGATGGTTCAGCAACTCAGGACGCAGGTGCAAGCGATGCTCCGCAGGCAGCCCAGCACATGCACCCCAGCGCGATGGCTGATGCCTCAGCATCCCACGACGCAGGCGCGAGTGCTACTCTGCAAACAGTCCAGCACGTGCAGCCCGACGCGAAGACTGGTGGCCCAGCAGCAGCCCTCAGCGCAAGTTCTTTGCTTCAACGGCCCATAACGCAAAGGACTCGCCAACTCTGCATCGACGAGCTCTTTTCACCTCTGGAGATGCATCAACGAGTCCCTGCAGATGTTTCATGCTGCCTGCTATGTGCCGCAACCGTGCCGCTGTGGCAAAACTGTGTCTCCGCTCTTCTTCCATGTAGGTGCTGGACAGGACGGGGCATATGCCATTGGCATTGTATCCTTGCGTGGTTGGATCTTGCCGGCACGTGTCCCCTTTGTAGACGACCAGCGCATTTCCGCCAGACTCATGTTTCTGATTGGTTGGTGACCACGACTTGGTCGCTGGAGGACTTCTGAGAATACTACCCGTACGCGACGGAGCCGCAAGATACCGAGGCATGCTAGCTTCGGGGCGCAGAGATTGCAGAAGACCTGCAAGCTGGGGAATTACCATCGTACCAATCTGTCTGAGCGTTGGCAGCGTGAGGCGGTGAGGGCCTTTGGAAAACCTAGCAAGCAAAAGGGGACCCAGACCCGAGGACTGGGGGGCACGGAACCCAAGAACCGAGAGCTTAGTAGCTCGACTCTTGTCACAAGTGCATGCTCAAACCTCAGACAATGTATATACGGGCCGGACAGCCTAGCGAGGACGTAGGCGCGCCTAAAAGGAGGGGAGAGTTGTACTAGGGTACATCACGAGTCAGTACGAGAGACAGGCGTGTCAGAATGACGAGTGACAGAAACGATGACAGTCACCAACCGGAAATGATGACAGTCACCAGCATGACCGAATGACACAGGTGACTGGCAGAATTGACAAAGGTGACCGACAGAAGTGACTGACTCAAATGTGACATTTGAATATCTGCACCTACAGCAGATCAGACTTGTGCTAGGGTAAGTCACGAGACAGAATGACGGCGTGTCAGAATGACGAGTGACGGGTACTATGACAGTCACCAATGACAGGCATTTATATGACCAGATGACGAGAGGTCTGACAGAAATGACTGACAGAAATGCCTGACCCGAAAGTGAGTTTTGAAGGTTGAGAGAATTGGTGGAAACCATCCCAGAAATGGTGGGAACCATTTCATATTCAAACAGCCACACAGAACTGGAGGGAAATCAGGAGAGCCCCAGTTCTTGCCACATCATCAGATCTATGACCATTCAGTAATTCAGAGCAGAGATCATTGTATGACTGGCAGCTGCAGCCCAAATGCCAAATGACAAGACCTGTCATAGGATATGTGAACATGAAGTGACTGAGCATTGTGACTGTCGAATTCGGATGAGATCTGAGGGAATTCGAGTCGACATGTTACTACTTAAAGAGCTGAACAAGCTCTCATGCTGGTTTTTGAATTAGTTACACATTGGCACTGACCTCTGGTGTCTTGTAACTTCAAACAGTGAAAGTTCATCTAAGTATAAAGAAATATCCGATATCAACCTATGGTCCTAGTACCATATTCCCTGTAAGTGTTACTTGCACCCTTGTGAGACTGGTTCAGTCCTCACAACCGAACAGCCTTGACGTCCTCGTCCAGTAGTGTGGCCCTCGTCCTCGCAGCTTTCAGCGCGGCGTTGAAATCCCCAATCGCGTCATGGGGGTCCACACCCGCAGAAATACGAATGCCCAACATGTATGCCTGCCCCTGAAAGGGGTCACCCGTCGGGATCATGCGGCGGGCAAACTCAAGCAGGACACGCTTACCGTCGGACGGGAAGCTGGAGTGCGAGGAGTTCATCCAGTCCGCTGCGGGTGACGAGGGGTCAACCATCAGCTCGAGCGTGGAGAAAAGCAAGTCGCTGGCTTCCACGCGGATGGGGAGGGTAGCATTGTCCACCAAGAAAAGGGGAGCAAAGCCCATGTCCTCCGTGACGAAAGCCGTCTGCAGTGCAGAGACCATCCTGGCGAAGAGCGCGGACGCGTGGACCTCCGCTCCGGAAAATCTCCCGTTCTTGTCCTCGAACAACTTCTGACGAACGGACTTCGACACCTTCATGTCGAAGTGCTCCCTCTGAAGGGTACGCACCGAAGCCAGGAACGCAGCCCCTGCTGAATTGGCAGCCGGCTGTGGTGCCGGCGGTGTGGCTGGAGTGTTCGCGTGTCTCGCAGCCTCTGAATCAAAAATCGTGGATAATGCGCGTCGGCGATTCGCCATGCTAGCAGTGGCTCGAGTGGAAGCAACCATGATGAAAAGGACTGAAGGGGCGGAGTGAGGCAATGAAACGTGAGAGAAGTGGCAGTCGTGGGCGGCCAAGAAACGTGCGGGTCGCCGATACAGCAGCCGTGAAAGATCAAATAATTCCGGGAAGTCGTGTGGAGTAGGCAGCCGATACGCAACGGTGTGGGACCCAGCCAGAAAACGCAAACCAGTCCAACGTTAAATCTCGTAAGAAAAATGTTCCCCAAGCGCCGTGGCGTGCCGTAAATCAACCCGCAAAATTTAGGCCATACCCGTGACTGCCGGCACTCTCACGCGCGGAGCGCCTCACTCCATCCCAGGCGTCCGAGCTTAGCCACTCATAGTGGCAATCTCGCAGTGGCTAAATAAAGCACAAGTGGGGCCAAACCTGTTAGATATACAGGTTTGTTGTAATATATATCTAGCTAGTGAGATAAACCCTGAGTTGAGGGTTACGATATCAGAACGGTAAAGTGTGATTGATAAAAGTAGAGATAACATAAACACCTAACGGGTGTTTCCCGTCTACTGGTGACGGTCACCCAGCCTACTATAGGAAGTGACATGTGACAGTTTCGGGTGTCATAGTGTCAAATCCAGCAATATTTCCCTAGGTCGTGGACCCATTCCACGCTATTGTTTCTCACTGCTCTTGGCCATGATTGGCTAAGCGTCGCCGCTTGGAGTAGGCAGGTGGTGCGTGGACGCGTGTTGCGGTTTCGCTCAAGGCATGGTATCAGTTGGGCTGATATTCTGATATATCAATATATCAGAATATTGGAATCAATTGATATAATTTTGTGGAAGATTTTGATAATTAAATCGATTGATTGAATCGCGTGTGCAATCAGAATCAATTGATGGCCGAGACAGAGTTATCAAAATCAATTGATGATTGGTGGGATCGATTAGAATCAATTGATCATATTAGAGCGATATCAGAATCAATTGATCAGGCCGTGAATTGATATAGTATTGATATATCAACCAGTTATCAATGCGCAAGTATCGATCCCGAGATGAATAATTATTCCGAATTCTTTACAAGGGGACATATCGATCCCGAGATGGATAAACACTGGCATTTCAGTGGCCGATGCTCGACTTTCCCCCCTCCCTCAAACCGGTCAAAAAGGGGCCGGTTCGGTTCACATTTCCCAATATTACATTCAGAAATCAGATCACGAGTTCACGATGGGTCGTAAACGCGCCACTGCAACCAATGCGACCAAAGCAGCCCAGCTGAAAGCTCGAGGGAAGGGAGCTGTAAAACGTACTCAGCAACACGCATTCGACCCTGCCGGCAGTGATAACAACGAATATCACGTGCGGGAAATAAAATCTGAGAGACAGTGCAAGAACGTGTCGCAATGGCTTATAGGTTGGGTCGGTTTTGAAAACCCGAAATTTGATACTTGGGAGCCGATAGAGAATTTAGCGGGCCATGAACAAGACATCGCTGCTTTTCGTGAGCGTTCCCAAGCAGAGGCGACTGAAAATGAAGCTGCAGATGCCGAGAAGAAGAGACAACGGCTGGCTGAAAAAGGTACCGACGTGCACTCTTTGCCGCGCTCGATCCGGATCGTTACTGCTTGCGTGAATGAAACTGCTCACTTAGTATTGTGCGTATTTTGGGTTTTTATTGATCGGTACTCGACGGTGTCTGCTGTTTTTTGTAGCTGGAGCAGTCGAGGCCTTCGACGGTTTCCAGGCATCCCAAGGGGGGAAACGACGCTCGGCTTGTTGGTTTCCGACTGTTTTTTGCAGCGTTCTCATCTCTTGGTACCCAGGATGACATGATACGCCATACTGACACACACTAATCTCAAGGTCATACTCACAGTCATACTCACAGACTGAGATGAGACTCGCATTTCAATCCTCAGTCATACTTGGTCGGCGCCATCTTGTGACTCTCTTTATTTTGTCTTGTATTTCCTCCCTGAAAAGATATAAGTTATCAACTTTGGAACCGGAAAGCAGCCATATGTGCTTCACAAACTTTTGGGTAAAAAGGGGCGGTAAACAGCCTATATATGTCCGTACGAAATATATCTGATACGACTAGGAAGGTACAAGACGTAGACTAGAATCACGTCGTGAAAGCACGGGCAATACCAAGTGGCGATCGGTTTTTTTAAGAGGAAGACGTGAGAGAATAATAGGGAATAGATACAGTCACTTCTTGGAAGTGATGATTTTAAGAAACAGTCTGTAGTGCTCTGGCCGTAATGACTTCCATGAATACTGAACAATCAATGGTAATGACAAGTTGCATGTGGTATTTAAATATGATGATTATGCCTACTTAGACTAGTACAATATCATTTTGAGCCAGGAGCAGAAATGATCAGAATAGCATGAAGGGAACGTTCAACTGCATTTGTTCGAGTATATTCTACGACTGTGACTGATTAAATCATTGGTCTTTCGAAGATGTAACCAACTTCTGGGATGGTCTGACTATCATATTGGAATTTTCAATGTTATGTTAAACCTGTTGTCAAAGATTAATTAGAGAAACAAAATCCTGGTCTGCAAGTTATTGTCTTCCTATCTCTAATTACTTGATATACAGTACGCTATTAGTTTTCAACTCTATGACTACTAAGAGGCACTTTCCTCTGGTCTTTCTAAAAATAGTTTCCCGCGCTCGCTTGTGCCAGCCTTATCTATTTACAACTCATCCTGCTCAAAAAAGGAGACACAGTCAGTTGCAGGGGACAGTTAAGGACAAAAAGAGTACTATCTCACGCATCTAGGAATGTGAGGGTTACCTTGGTGTCTTCATACTCATCCTCCTCCTCCTCAACGGGCTCCTCATCCTCACCCTCACCCTCTTCCTCGAGCTTCTTGCGCTCTTCCTCGGCTTTCTCGCGCTCAGCAGCCTCCTCAGCCTTCTTTTCCTCCTCGGCCTTATCAAACATGGCCTTTTCCCCGTCCTTCATAGCTCCCCATGTCTCCTCTCCCACCTTGGCGGCATACTCGATGTCATCCGTGACCAGGACGTTGTCGAAAATGCTTCCAGACTTCACTTGCCACAATTCAAAGCCAACATACTTGTTGTCTTCGTACAAATACAGCTTGTCGTCAGCAACATACTCAGGGTTGTCGATCAAAGGTGCCTCCCACATACCCTTGTAGTCGGGGTTGTCGATCTGCTTGGGGCTCCATTCACCCTTGTAGTCAGGGTTGTCGATCATGGGTGCCTCCCACTCACCATCATCTTCATCATCCCAGTCCTCAGGCTTCTCAGCCTCGGGGTCTTCGATCTGCAAGAAAAACAGATCAGAGTCTTAGGGAGATCGCACAAGACGATAGGGTCACATCAGCCAAAGGTACTGCTGCTGGCCCGTTCTCACCTTTTCAGGAATGTCATCGAATCCTTCGGGCTTCACGTCCTCAGGGTCGTCGATCTTGGGACGCTCATCCCAGTCCTCAGGCTTAGACGCTTCGGGATCCTTGATCTGAGCGGGCTTCAAGAAGTCCCAGTCAGCCTCGAGGTCACCAGAGGCCTTCTCCACGTTGTCGATCAGCACCTGCAACAGTATTTTTTAAACCTTAGGACCCTTCCCTCACGGCACAAGTAAACAAACCTCGAACAACACTGTGATCATAATAAAATAAGTATGCCGGTTACCTTGTAGGTATTGTCGGGCTTCACGATCAGAGTGTACAAGTGGGAAAGCTCGTCAGTCTCGCAGGTGATGGTCTTTTTGGTGAGAAGGTTCTCGCCCTTGTAGTTGAAGATCACGTGAACGCGCTTGGTCGAGACGCCGCAGATATCCGGTCCGAACATGATGCTGTAGTAGCAGATCCGACTACGGGTGAGTGCTCGGGTGCAGATCTGAACGAGGTGTGCAAAAAGCACTGGGGCTTAGATCCTGTGAAGTGTTTGCACAAAAAGGGCACGTACTTGTAAGGGGTGTCGCCGCTGAAGGCAGCCATATCAGAACCGCCGGGCATGATCTTGATGTACCCACCGCCGCAGTCCAGCTTCTGTTCGTGCTTGGCAGTAAACTGGTAGGCAAGACCGAGTGGAGTGAGTTTACTTCGCGGCCACAACCTCGATACGAAGAGAACAGTGTGTAGATAAACATTACCTGGACGACGAGGTCCTTGCCTTCGTTGGAAAACGGTTCCATTTCGGCGGAGATCGCATAGAAGCGAGCATCCGGTCCAGTTTGAATTCCTGGGAACGAATACGCTTGTCAGCTCTGCGTGGGAAAGTGTACGAAGTACCGTGTCTACCAACTCATACGAACGAACAGAAGTGTAGAAGAGCTGTACCCTTATCGGCCTCTTCGTCGTTGTACCACTTGCCAGCGGTCCAGGTGAACTCGCCAGCAGTTCCTTCGCTTTGCTTCCATGTGGACGGGGTCCACTTCTCCTCCCACCCAGCTGAAAGTGCAACGAAAAACCAAAGGCTGCTGTTATTGATCAAAAGTGGATCGGGTGACGGATATACACTAAGGACGTCGATCTAGTGAGAGAAGCATCGTGTGATCTAACAAGCGAGCACGTTGTCAAAGGTGACGAGGCAGTTCTCCTTGTACTAATACAGTGGCAAGCGGCACACTAGCAAAAACATACCTCCAAACTTCTCTTCAAAGAAAACCGTAGCAGATGCGGACGCAATGAGCGCAAAAAAGCACAGTGCAGCGACGTTGGACGCCATGGTTGTGATTGTATCTGACTGCTACCTGTTTACGCAAGTTTAATATGGTTGCGAGATTGTTGTGACATCCGCGTTATGCTTGACGGGACAGGTACAATGCACATGAGCCGCAAGATGATATTTCTCGATGACACGCATCGGTATGTCATCCGTGCGATCATCTCGTGACTCCGCCAGTGCATTTTATTTCGCCACGCACTTCAGACAAATATGATTGGTTCAAAGCTCCGTTATGCACTTCGAACATGTTCTGACCAATTGACTGCACGTATATGATTACTGTTACCAATCAGCAAACGGCGTTGCGTTCCCTCCTTCCACGACACTCTGGCTATATTAGGGCGCTCTCCCGCCATATCCATCATTATCATACATAGTTCACTTCGGTATTCGGTTCGCGCCTCTCGATTCGATCGAGCTGATGCGTACGGCGTATTAAGATCATATTTAAAAACGCGACGGATATCAGTCAAAATTAAAAATACTTATAGCGTTAATATTGGGATTGCTTATATGTAGCCGCCCCGGAACGTGCAGGTGCAGAAAAGCATACCAAATTTTGTCGAAAGGGCATTCTGAAGGTTTGAGGTAGTCGAGGGCTTTGGTCCTCAGGATTTGCGTGAATCCAATTTCTCGCCGCAAAGATTTGGCATGCTACTTCTTTACATCATCTCCAGAGATTTACGAATGAAGCTGTTCCCATCGGTTTCTCGCAAAGCCCCAAGTAACTAATGTGAGATGAGACTTCCAGCCCCCCCCCATAAGGTGGGGGGCAGTCGCACTTGTTGGAAATAGTCACACCGCCTGATTATGTGACTCTTCCCGTAGTAGTGTTTGTGACTGTCATCCGAACCAGAACCCTAACGCTTTATGCCCATATAACGGGTTAACTTATCAACTTTAACACATGCTGAGAAAACTATCACTGAGTGAATATATCCCGGGTCTTACGAGGGGTATTGATACGGCTGCTATCGCGAGCCTTCAGAAATATATGATATAATAGATAGTGCAAGTGTTTATTGAACAGTAAACACACGCACAGCTTATTAGCGGGTGATGAGTGCAGACTTCGACAGAAGATACTGCTCTAGCACAACGCTAGCTCATCTATACCGAATGCCTCCTATCTCACAGATGGTACCGCTATTGGGTTGTGAACCCGAGGCATTGGTTGAACGACTGGTATCGGCAGAACGAATGATGCGTTCGCCATACGATACCCGCATGCTTGTTCCGCACATGCTAGAAGCGAAGATGATTTCTTCTCCGAACCGTTCGGTACTTCAAGAAGGTATCTTGCTTCGCCATCTTCGAGTCCGACTTACGGCCTCTCGATGACAGGTGTCATTCAAGTCTTTCCTTGAATAGATGACACATGATGTGACTTATCATCTCGATGACATGTACAGTCATAGTCGACCGTACAGACGACTGTCTGTCAAGGCTCAACATCGGATGCATTTTCCGGTATCGAGAGTGCACGATATTAGTAATTCCAGTATCGATTGATATCAATATTACGACAACCGAGATTGATTGATACTGATATTCACTAACCCTTCATCGATCAATACTAATCATGCATTTTTTCCCCATATCCCAAATCGAGCAATAACGATACTTACAGCTAGACGTACAATATTCGATAACAGGTTGATTATGACACAACATCACTTGTGAATATCGATACCATCGATGCAGCCGATACTTTAAGCAAGACAGGGGGCTTTTCCCCCTTCACATACAGGTCACGTAATTTTTGAGGAGGTTTGTCCAGGCTATGCTATTCTACTACTCTACTCATAGCTAGGAGGAGGAGGTCAAGAGCAAGGCTCTACTACTCTTTTCACAACATACTGCAGTTCTCACGGGTACACAAACGTTCCACATAGTGTTGATAGAGGCCATTATGAAGTGCTCCAAAGTGCCCTCGGTGACAGTCTTGCGCAGGTCGCCATGCAGGATACCACACCCACTGAAAATACGCTCAACCCCACCCGTGGTTGCAGGATGTCCCCAGAACTGACGGGTCATGAACCATAGCTTGGGAAAGGCTGATTTGTGTTTTTGCCACCAATTATTGGGATCGACAGACGGTGCAGCATCCGGTAGGGCCAAGTACTGTGTAAACTTTGAAATTTGAAATCTGGGCTCTGGCGGATTATCGTGGGCCCAGGGCGGGATGGTGAATTTCGCCAATGCCGATTATCGATACCCTTGATTAATCGATACAGCCAAAATTCACTGTGGAATCGAGCAATTACGATTTTCGGCCCGGCACAATCGAGCAATGTCGATATTTCATGAAGCCATCGCGATCAATACCGATATCAGACGCTATTGCATCGATCAATACTAATGGTGCAAAAGAATTACAAATCTGGAATCGATCGATACCGATGTTCACGATTAATCGATTGTATCGGTTATCGGAACTATCGATGTTGAGCCTTGCTGTCTGTCATTATAATATGACATGACTCGACATGACTCGACATGACATGACATGACATGGTATGACATGTCTGACAGGTATGACGCGTATGACATGTATGACACATGTGTCATCGGTCATAACCCTGACAGATCTCCCCTCTTAAAAGAGTTGTGACCTCACAACGGGCATACCTTTGTATATGTCTTTGATGTCTTTGTTGTTGTTGCTTCTTGCTGGTACCAGTCTTCTTACACCGATTTGAGGCGTCCCTCATGGTGTTTTTAGGATTTGGGGGGGAACTGAGTCCACTTTAGTCCCTCACCTTAGCAATTTAATGCCTTACAGTTCTTAGGATGTGGCCCCCTTTGAATTGCGTATCGTATTGCAGAGTGACGATTCAAGGTTCAATTAATTGCGTTTCGTGATACAGATTGACGCTGGATTACTGATTGATCCACACGTATCGTGCGTCAGAGTGACGATTCAAAGTATCCGAAGTTTACGTTACGGATTATTTGCGCTAGCCGTCGACGCCTTTGCGAACGATGATCCCACGAATTAACAATTTCTCATTAATCGAACGATTCTCGGCCTTATATATACATAACTGATCGTTTGTTGTTCGTTTCCACAGTTATTATATATTGTGCACCCAACCCTTCCTCCCCTCTTGAAGCAACTTCGGAGGTTCACAGGCGGTCATGGTGAGCCCTTTGGATGTTTCCGGAGTTATTTCACCGGGGGCTTGTTTTAATGCAAACAGAGTGGCCCTGCTTAACGGGATTGGACTTATAATCCTTTACCCGGTCTGCTCACTCTTGAATTATTGGTCCAGTACGCACGCTTTGACGAACATCTATCGCGATGAGTGAGAGTGGATTCGCCACGTACTAATGTGAAATTTATTTTAGTTATGTTTGTCAGGCATAACTTAGGATCACAACTCCGTCTACCTCAGTCGATGTCTCCGGTAGCTTCGGATGACTGGCCATAGGATCCGATGACAAACCACGGTCTTGGCAAAGGTAGCATTAGCAGTTTTTCACAGATATTGGTACCCGCATATGCGTATCTGTGTAAGGGTATGATTTATACAAGGCTCACTACACCTTAGCAAGGAAGGATCAATTCCTGCTCCTGTCATATCAATTTGATGCAGGGTAAAAATGTTAGGGATGTAACCCTGCAGTTCTCGGGATGCAGCCCTGCAGTTTTTGGGATGCAGCCCTGCAGTTTTTTTGGATGCAGCCTTGCAGATCTTGGGATGCAGCCCTGCAGTTCTTGGGATGCAGCCCTGATATATACGACCGATCGACGAAAACCCTTGGGTACATGTTTCCACGGCCTTATTATTATTTGGTCGGCAATTATTGGCAAAAGTCATCGGCTATCAGCTTTTGACTCAGAAGCCACAATGTTATAGAAGCTGCGACCTATTTTAACCATATGCGGCAGTTATGCCTTCAGCATACGTAGACAATATGATTATGTGGAACTTATAATCCCACTTAAGTTGCATCATGATAAATTTATCCAGGTGTTAACAAGTGTTCAGGATTTGATAAGGGGTTGACGCCCCACATACCAAAGGTCACTGTCTCATAAGGCTCGCCTCAAGTGTGCAACTTTGAGGATCAGCGTCCTGGCGAGGCACAGTCATGATGCTTCCTAGTCCATAATGGAGCTGGAAATGAGAATGCTCAAGATATCCGAAGACAGGAAGGCTTTTGGTTGGCCAGAGTTACTGCCTAGATGCTTAACCTTGATAGGATGGCATTCGGATACAAACTGTGCAACCATGCATGTGACTTATGCATTGGTGTATGACTTTGATGAATTGTCTCTTGTCATGAACCTGGAAGGAATGACGGGCAAATAGCTAGAGTGGCGGATCTCACTCACTCGTGGCTACTATCCAAATTCATGGTCCTCCCACAAGGACCAACGCGCGATGACTATTATGAGTGCCACATGGATCTTTGAGGCGTATACGTGCTTTTGGCATCATATTTATGAGTCAATTGAATAATTTCCCCTACAGGATCGTCCACGCGTGTGCTAGAGGGGCGTGCTTAAAGGGTGCGCTTTTGATATATTTTTTATCGAAATCGCCGAAAAAAAGATGGTCCTCCCACAAGGACCATAGTCTTTAAGCGTCCTAGCGGTTGCATGGTGCGCGGTGTTGGCCGCTCATGGTCGCACACCTTGAGTTTATGACCAAATATGAAAACTTAGTTGGATAGTCCACACTCTAGTCGCCATCTGAGCTCTCGTTTACCGTGGCGGGTGATCACTCCCGAGTGAAATAAGGATTTTGTGATTTTTGCACTTCTAATTTTCACTTCGCGTCAAGCTAACGAGTGCACATCGCTCACATACTTGCCCATATGGCCTATGTTAAGCTTTCAAAAAATCATTTTATGGATATACTTCAAAAGTTTAAGCACCATACGCTCCTACCACACTGTGAATGCACTCTAGCGGGCATCGTGGATAATGGGTCATGTTTGCACCGATTATCCCATTCCGGCTAAAAAACCGACTAAAAAGGTGTACGGTTGTTAATAAGCATTAGAGATGGCCAATATATGCACTCCAACATGACGTATGACCCAAATATGATGGGGACATGTGTATAAGATCGATATGATCGCATGGACGCAGGTGTAGCCTGCACATACTATTCCCAAAAAATTATTGAAGATATCGTATCTTTTTGTGGCTTTTTGAATTTTCAAAAAAATGCAATCTGAAAAAGTTGAGGGTGCTTGTCGCAAATGCGAACGCCATGGATATATTGGGTGGATCCAGGCCGGACCAAGCATCGAAGTAATTGATATATGTCCCATTGATACTAAAAATCATTGGGCGCGCCTTCTAGATCCGAACCAATGCCCAATTAAATTCTTGCAACATTGGTCCTTGTGGGAGGACCATAATCGATTATGGTCCTCCCACAAGGACCATGGGATAGTAGCCACTCGGCTTTGCTGTTATGGAATTCGATGCCTGATGGCACAACTGGCAATCCTTTGCTCAGATGCTTTCCTTAAGACATTGGCAACAACTTGTGTGCCAGCTTCTCTAGATTTGGGGAGAAACCATGGATCAACAATTCATCAATCAAAACACATGTTTACCAAGGTTGATTCAACGAATCCTTCAACTCTTGAATTTCGACAATCAGCATCTTAGGCTGTTGACGTCAAAGTGATGGTCGTAAGCTTACAATATAGCTTATTCACATTTGAAAAACCATCGTTCTTCTATGTCAGTGCCCTTCATATAATATGATAGAGCCGGAGAAATGTGTATCTATGATTTCTTCATAATGAACTTTATGTGTCAGTAAGTCAAATAAGACTTCATTTGATGCTTCAATCGGCATGATGTACCGTGTCATCAACTTTATGGCTGCTATATACAAATGCTGGAACTTTTGATAAGATTTTTAATCTTCCAAGCAAAATCACAATGATGTAAAATCAATTTGTGGCAGCTGTATAAAGAATGAATGAATCTATACTTCTTCCTCCCCCTTTAAAAAGAGGTGTATCAAACCAATTAGATGGTGATGGAGAATGTTATTCAATCATTATGTTATGTGAAAATGGTTTGATAGAAAATCAGACTGAGATTACTCATCGAATGCTTTCGAGGTAACAATGTCAATATGAACACCGATTCTCTCTACGTCATACCGGCAATATGCCTGACGTTTTTGAATGTGGCAAATGCCAAATTGTCAATTCACTGTGATTCGATATGCAGTTTTTGGGTTGCAGCCCACATACATTGTCAGTTCAGGGTCACTATAGTGTGCCCAACTTAGACAATGGTGTGCCCAACTTAGACAATGGTGTGCCCAACTTAGACAATGTTTCTGGATAATGATTGTCATGATGAACAACGAAATCAGTGATGGTACCGAAGTTAACTTTGGTATCGAAGCTAATGAAGAGTCAATCAAGAAGTGTCTGTAATGACAACAACTTACTACGAGTTGCATTTCCGTAGTCGATGGATGGCTGGCATGTCATTTCATTATGATTAGAACATGGCATTGCCTAGTGATATGTGTATCTTCTTTAGTACATGATCGCTTATCTCAATGGTGCCCATTTTATTTTTGGGCAAACACTATTCAGAGACTTGTCATGATAAGGAAGTATAAATGATGAATGTGTCATTTCAATCCGATAGAATTGTGACTTGTTGATGATTATAAAATTTCTGTCACTTTCCAGAATGAGGATGAATTGCGCTTGGAAACCATCTGTAGATTGTGGCTATTACCCTTCGGGTGGCTTAAGCCACCCTAACAGCGATTTAGGGTGGCTTAAGCCACCTTAACGTTTTCAATTATTACGGGAGCTATCGGTACCGGAAGCTAGATTTTTTTAGCTCAAAATGACGGCGACATTGTCTTCTTTTAGACACTATGTGCACTATTAGGCGAGCCCAAGTTCCCGGTGAGCAATTTTGGGAAGTATCCAAGAGGGTGCAACATTTAGTAAAATTTGAGCGATTTTCCCGGTTTTTGTATACCCATGCTACTTCAACCGAGATTTTGAGGGTCAAGATGACCTCGGATCAAACTTTTGGCAAGAAACTGCAGAAAGAGCAGCTCGAGATCTTGACAACATGGGTCTCCAAATTTTGAAAGCGTCTTAGAGGAAGCCCCCGGTGAGCTAATTAGCTTAAGGTGGCTTAAGCCATCTTAAGGAAAATTGGGAAATACCCACCCTACTTCAACCGAGATTTTGAGGGTCAAGATGAACTCAGATCAAACTTTTGATAAGACACTGCAGAAAGAGCAGCTCAAGATCTTGACGACACAGGTCTCCAAATTTTGAAAGCACCGCCGAAGAAGCCCCCATGAGCCCTTTAAGTTAAGGTGGCTTAAGCCACCTTAAGCTGCGGGTAATAGGCAAT
>LGRX02002205.1:0-44685 GCA_001247695.2 Cymbomonas tetramitiformis
CAGATCTCAGAGACGCTGCATCGACGGCACCCCAGATCTCGGGGACGCTGCACCAAAGATTGCGAGGAACATGGGCGAGAGCACCCTGCGATCTGCATGAACTGGTGAACATACCTCCCTCCAACCCGTCGGGTGGCTGAGTGCATGCATGGTAGTTTGACACTACGAGCCGAGATCAGACCAGGCCGGGGGCCGGGGGCAGGGGGCAGCGCCGCGTACCTCTGCATGCTTTCGAAGGTACTCTGTGAGCGGCTGCACGGGATCTATGTCGACACCCGCCGCTGCTGACGCCTCCGCCTCGACCTCCGCATCGAGTGGGATGCGGATATCCGCGTGGACCTCGCCAAACAGCTTCGACATTTCTGTGTTGCCTCCATCCCGGGAAAACCTTCACTCCGCCCAGCATCCAACCAGGGTGCAAGGCCAGGTTGGATTACCAGCTGGCTTTCAGTTTGTGGCCATTCTAGTCAAAGGTGAGGCCAAGCAGAAAGTCCGATGCATTATGTCACGTTCATGTAGCTCAAGTCAAAAATAGGTAGCACCAAGAACAAAGTGGTAAAACAGCTTGTCGACACAATAGCCGGAGAGCGAGTGGTCGACTGGAGGAAATACCCAACACAAATCAGCGCTGAGATGAGCAGCGTGGCAGCGCGTCACAAATCAGCGCTGAGATGAGCAGCGTGGCAGCGCGTCACAAATCAGCGCTGAGATGAGCAGCATGTCTTGAGGTGAGTCACGGGCCGACGGAATAGAGGGGGCACGCACCCGTCGATGTTAGGCTGGGGGCACAGCACGCGGCTCTGGGAAGCACCATCACTGGGTGCGAGGAGTCCAGAACCAACAGAGGTCCCGCCCCTCCGCTGCCGGAAGAATCCATCCATCCCGAAATCGCCTGACTCTTCTTTAACAGGAAGCGCACTTGAGCCTGCGAGGCCCCGGATTGTGAAGCGTCAACGCATCAAACCCCTGCCTCACCACATAAACCACAAGAAATACACTGATGTGTCTGACGCCCTCAAAAATGTCTGGTGTCTGCCAGCGCAGGGACCATGGAGATGAGTCACAGCCCAGGAGCTTACCAAAGCACGATACACAAATGTAGCGAGGTAGGGGATACTGTTGCACAGACCACAAAACATAGAGACTTCCGCAAAACCTGGCAAGAAGGGGAGGGCAGCGGCGGGGGGCTAGCTGCACCTCCAGGGTCTGTTGTAAAGCCTTGACCATCTCCCACCCTCGATCTGTCGACGTACTTCCTAAATCGTTCCCATCGCCTCCCTTTCCGCCAGCTGGCAGCACGTCCTCGAGGAACACAAAGGAGGCAGCAGGCAAGCAGCGGCCCGGGTGGAGCGTGGGCCGGCTGCCGCCCTGCATTCGCCACCCGGACACTCCAGCAAACCGTCTTAACCCCAAACTGGTCCCCCAGCATCCCATGTGGCTAAGCTTCAAGATGGCTAGATAGGCGCGTTGCAGAGGGGCCTGGCCGCATTCAAGCTGAGGCGCGGTGCCTACATTGCGCTCCCAACACAATGGAACCCATGCGCAACACAAAACAATAAGCCTCGCGCCACCCAGCCTTGGCGTCGTCGCGCATCCCTACGAGCCTCGCGCCGCCCAGCCCTAGCGTCGTCGCGCAGCCCTACGAGCCTCGCGCCGCCCAGCCTTGGCGTCGTCGCGCAGCCCTACGAGCCTCGCGCCGCCCAGCCCTGGCGTCGTCACGCAGCCCTACGAGCCTCGCGCCGCCCAGCCCTGGCGTCGTCGCGCAGCCCTATGAGCCTCGCGCCGCCCAGCCCTAGCGTGTCGCGCAGCCCTACGAGCCTCGCGCCGCCCAGCCTGGCGTCGTCGCGCAGCCCTACGAGCCTCGCGCCGCCCAGCCCTGGCGTCGTCGCGCAGCCCTACGAGCCTCGCGCCGCCCAGCCCTGGTGTATTATAAAGCAGTGTTTGGCCGTCAGAACCTGATGATGATGCTGCTTTGAGTTGCGGTCACGTCCTCCGCTTCGCCCACCCTTTTCCCGCTCCCCATTTGTGCTCGGGGTCGTGACACCGGCTAGTGGCCCTGGTGGCCCCGTCATTAGTGCCAGCTTCGCCGCCTGCCAGCAATCTCCCCGGCACGTCAGCCCAACCAGAGCTAAGCATGGAGCAACCCATTCAAAAATGCCTTGTGCCACCACGCCGCAAGTCCACCAGCCCCTCAAAGACTGAGTAGTCGGCTACTCCTTCTCCACACAGGCCAATCGCGAACAGAGAGGGCCGAAGCACAGGCCGCGAGGTGCAGCCGGATCTCCCGTCGGGTGCATCGAACATAGAGGGCCGCAGCACAGGTCGCGAGGTGCACCCGGATCTCCCGTCGGGTGCATTGAACAGAGAGGGCCGCAGCACAGGTCGCGAGGTGCACCCGGATCTCCCGTCGGGCGCATTGAACACAGAGGGCCGCAGCACACGCTGCGAGGTGCAGCCGGATCTCCCGTCGGGTGCATTGAACACAGAGGGCCGCAGCACACCATGTGCACCGGGGGGTCTGCTGCCGGAAGCGGTGAGCAGACAGGTCCGCCGCACAGGCCATGCCCTGCAGCAGACGTTGTTTTAGAGCGTGACGCAAACACCATAGAAGACAAGCGGCTGAGATATACGACAAGTCACTGCACTGACCACGTCACTGCATGACGGCCACGCTCTAGGGGTTGTTTTAGAGCGTGACGCAAACACCATAGAAGACAAGCGGCTGCGATATACGACAAGTCAATGCACTGACCACGTCACTGCATGACTGTCACGCCTAGGGGTTGTTTTAGAGCATGACGCAAACACCATAGAAGACAAGCGGCTGAGATATACGACAAGTCACTGCACTGACCACGTCACTGCATGACGGCCACGCTCTAGGGGTTGTTTTAGAGCGTGACGCAAACACCATAGAAGACAAGCGGCTGCGATATACGACAAGTCAATGCACTGACCACGTCACTGCATGACTGTCACGCTCTAGGGGTTGTTTTAGAGCATGACGCAAACACCATAGAAGACAAGCGGCTGCGATATACGACAAGTCAATGCACTGACCACGTCACTGCATGACCGTCACGCTCTAGGGGTTGCCCTGTTGACAGCAGTGAGTGGGGACCCTGGGCAGAGACCTCGCGCGCACACCTGCAGGGCGCACCTGCAGAGTTCGAAGGGTACGGAAGAGGTTTGTGTCAAGCACGGGGCCCTCCTGCAAGAACACCAAGGTGTGGGAGACCTGCAGCACCTCCTCATCCCCGGATCCACCTTGAACCTTGCGAGCACCGGAGCAAAGACACGAGTAGCAGGGCATTCAGGCTTGAGCGGCGTTTACTCGGGCCGTCCTTGCAGGACGGGGGCCCCGTCAGCGGCAGCCTCAAGCTGCCTTGGTGCATCCCCGCCAGCTGGCAAGCATGGGTAGGGCGGGAGGGAGAAGTCGACACCAGCAGCAAGAGAAAAAGGGCTAATTGATATGCTTTGTCGCGGTGCTCGAGCCAGGTGCGCGGCTGGAAGTCAGTCGCGCCGGAAGTGTACCTGGAGCAGAATGCCACGTCAACAACAATGCAGCCGCCGTGAGCACATGTGAAGAGCACAAAAATGGCATTGAGGGAACAGAACGACACGGCAACTGCAGGGCGCACGTAACGGGGGCCGACAGAACGACACGGCAACTGCAGGGCGCACGTGATGGGGGCCGAGAGAACGACACGGCAACTGCAGGGCGCACGTGATGGGGGCCGACAGAACGACACGGCAACCGCAAGGCGCACGTGATGGGGGCCGACAGAACGACACGGCTACTGCAGGGCGCACGTGATGGGGGCCGAGAGAACGACACGGCAACCGCAAGGCGCGCGTGAGGGGGGCCGACAGAACGACACGGCAACTGCAGTGAACGACAAGGCTACTGCGGGGCGCATGTGAGAGGAGTGGGGAAAGTGCGTCGGACCGCTCGGCCGCAGTTGCGATGGAGGATGCGTCCAACGAAGAAGCCAACTGCACATAGATTACACTGCAGAGCACCAGGGACCATCAGGTGGTGTCAATTGGGCACTCAGGAAGACATTGGTAACATGCTCTTGTGTATTCCGCACTGAGCTTGTGGTTGAACGCGTTCAGAAGTTTGCCGCCTGCAAGGCACACGTGTGTCCACTTGCAGTGTAGGGCAATGGTTGTCCCGACTGCTCCGTACAACTGCAGTTGTTCCTTGCCATATTTGGCAACCCTCACCTGCTTTTGGACATGATGAGAAAATACATTTGTTGCGTGAACGACCAGGTTTTGCTGAAGCTCGGTAGGGCAAGAAAATGTTGTTGTGAAGCTACAGGTAAAGCGTGCATGGTGTTAAGCAGAGCTCGGTGAGTATGGATCTAAAAGATAACTTCAGTAAAACGCTCTCGCGCACTGTTTACACAGGAGCCAAGCACAATGTGGATACATTCAAAAGAGCAAGCAGCGTGCCAGTGCAATTAGGCGACTGGATGCGTACTTTCGACTGCTGTCGTGATACGCATCTAAGAGGTCGCCCGGCCAGCCAGGTCCCTGCTATCCGCGTACCACGCTGGTGTCAAAAACTTTAAAGAAGCGAGATCCAAAGGTTGCTAAGCCAGTTTCCTCAGAAGTGAAAGGACGTCGTGCAAGGTTTTCAAGAGCCGCCACAAATACCTCAAAGCTGGAGGACGCAAGCTTCGATCGCGAGGTGTGGATCCCAAACACTGGTGCTCCGACGAGTCGATTCAATAGGTTAGACGTTTCAACAAAACTTCGTCCTGCGTGGCAAGAACCGCTGGCTAAATGAGACAAAGAATTTGAAAACTTTTCGTCATAACACAAGGGTAGAATGGGTAGATATCGCCCCACAGTCAAGCGCGTTTTCGAAATAGTTCCATGAACAACATTGTATAAATTGAAGGAATTGTAGGAAAGCAGCAAGATCGTGGAAGGTATGACTACTCAAAATACCAACGACTCCAATGACGCAGCATCCCGTCTCGCCTCCAGCCTTCCTGCAAAATTATAGGGGGGGACTCAACGCGCATCGGTATATCGCACTTTGCAAGACCTTCGGCTCGGTGAGTTGAAAGCCAAGGAGGTATATCTTCAGTGAATTTGTCAAAAGAAAAAACTGCGATTCGTTTGGTTCAACACTTAATTCAATCCTGGGTCCACGAAAAAAGTGGCGGCCGTCACCATAACAAGTCAGAGAGTGTATTGAGTACTCGAGAAGGCGCGAAAGTTGCAGGCATAGTGAGATGGCTCACCCAGATGAGGACCCTTTAGGCATATTTCCAAAGAGTCGAGTTGCAGGGCGCTTAAATCTTAGCTGGCCGCAACAATTCGATGGTAACTTTCAAATGAGGAAGGGATGATATAATGGCGCACATGAATTAAGGATCTCTTTTCGACGATTTGCACCACATCTCTAAAACGGAGTTTCTCCTCATGTCAGCTCATTGTTTACGATTTCTTGTTTTTTGTTTTTCTGATTTGATAATTCTTTTTCTATGTGTTAGGTGTTTTAGCTCTATGACGGTCGAGTTTTTCCCGAAAATCGATACCGTTTTTGACTTAGTCGCGTAGACCTCCCACGAGTGCGAGCCACGGACTGTCACCCCACTATTCTGCCACCACTCTACCCCCCACCCCTCCGGGTAATTTTGGGGATGTCCTGTGGTGCATTTGAGTACCTCGCACGCCCTTAGACCTCAAGGGAATCACTCCAGAGCGGCCCATCTGCTCACCCACCCACCACACTGAGGACCCCCTCTGGACCTCTATGACTAACCCCCGAAATTCCTGCAAAAGTTTTGCAGGCTCTTCTCGCCCCCCTTAGCCCCCCGGCGTGCAAATTACCCCAAGGTACCTACTTGACCCCTGTGCACCGAAATATGACCATTGGGCCTACGCTACAGCTCGCACAATGCAGCTGAATCACTACCCCTGGGCTTCCCTCCAGAATTGGAGGGCAAACCGTCATAGAGATATCGGGGGCCAGTCACCTTTAATTTCAAGGGGTCTACGGCCACCCCAGGGCCCAAGGGGGGTCGACTGGACCTCCACAGGGCTTAGTAGATAAGTTATGATGATTTCCTACCGGGGATGCCGATTTTGAAGTTGGGTCGATATCTCTATGACGGTCGAGTTTTTCCCGAAAATCGATACCGTTTTTGACTTAGTCGCGTAGACCTCCCACGAGTGCGAGCCACGGGCTGTCACCCCACTATTCTGCCACCACTCTACCCCCCACCCCTCCGGGTAATTTTGGGGATGTCCTGTGGTGCATTTGAGTACCTCGCACGCCCTTAGACCTCAAGGGAATCACTCCAGAGCGGCCCATCTGCTCACCCACCCACCACACTGAGGACCCCCTCTGGACCTCTATGACTAACCCCCGAAATTCCTGCAAAGGTTTTGCAGGCTCTTCTCGCCCCCCTTAGCCCCCCGGCGTGCAAATTACCCCAAGGTACCTACTTGACCCCTGTGCACCGAAATATGGCCATTGGGCCTACGCTACAGCTCGCACAATGCAGCTGAATCACTACCCCTGGGCTTCCCTCCAGAATTGGAGGGCAAACCGTCATAGAGATATCGGGGGCCGGTCACCTTTAATTTCAAGGGGTCTACGGCCACCCCAGGGCCCAAGGGGGGTCGACTGGACCTCCACAGGGCTTAGTAGATAAGTTATGATGATTTCCTACCGGGGATGCCGATTTTGAAGTTGGGTCGATATCTCTATGACGGTCGAGTTTTTCCCGAAAATCGATACCGTTTTTTACTTAGTCGCGTAGACCTCCCACGAGTGCGAGCCACGGGTTGTCACCCCACTATTCTGCCACCACTCTACCCCCCACCCCTCCGGGTAATCTTGGGGATGTCCTGTGGTGCATTTGAGTACCTCGCACGCCCTTAGTAGACCTCAAGGGAATCACTCCAGAGCGGCCCATCTGCTCACCCACCCACCACACCGAGGACCCCCTCTGGACCTATGACTAACCCCCGAAATTCCTGCAAAGGTTTTGCAGGCTCTTCTCGTCCCCCTTAGCCCCCCGGCGTGCAAATTACCCCAAGGTACCTACTTGACCCCTGTGCACCGAATTATGGCCATTGGGCCTACGCTACAGCTCGCACAATGCAGCTGAATCACTACCCCTGGGCTTCCCTCTAGAATTGGAGGGCAAACCGTCATACTAGAGATATCGGGGGCCAGTCACCTTTAATTTCAAGGGGTCTACGGCCACCCCAGGGCCCAAGGGGGGTCGACTGGACCTCCACAGGGCTTAGTAGATAAGTTATGATGATTTCCTACCGGGGATGCCGATTTTGAAGTTGGGTCGATATCTCTATGACGGTCGAGTTTTCCCGAAAATCGATACCGTTTTTGACTTAGTCGCGTAGACCTCCCACGAGTGCGAGCCACGGGCTGTCACCCCACTATTCTGCCACCACTCTACCCCCACCCCTCCGGGTAATTTTGGGGATGTCCTGTGGTGCATTTGAGTACCTCGCACGCCCTTAGACCTCAAGGGAATCACTCCAGAGCGGCCCATCTGCTCACCCACCCACCACACTGAGGAACCCCTGTGGACCTCTATGACTAACCCCCGAAATTCCTGCAAAAGTTTTGCAGGCTCTTCTCGCCCCCCTTAGCCCCCGGGCGTGCAAATTACCCCAAGGTACCTACTTGACCCCTGTGCACCGAAATATGGCCATTGGGCCTACGCTACAGCTCGCACAATGCAGCTGAATCACTACCCCTGGGCTTCCCTCCAGAATTGGAGGGCAAACCGTCATAGAGATATGCATTTAGTATTTTCAGTTTCACCAGTGGTGAGTGGAGTTTTTCACCCAGCAGCTGGGATCAACAATACAGTACGGGTGACACGGCATGACACGGCAAATCCCCCATACGTGTATTCATATCCAAGCATGCCATTTGGACGCGCCGGCGCCATTTTGGACGTGGTGGCGCAAAAAAATGGGGTCACGCGCCACGCCGGCTCGTGGCGCGAGGCCTCTCAGCTCGCGCCGAGCCAGCGCCATGCCCAGACCAGACTTCCGCCAGCGCTACAGACGCCTACGCCACGACCCCGACGACGAGTGCTCTCAAGTGTGGCTCTCGTTCACTAACCATGATAGAGAGACGGGTAATAATAATAGTAATAATAATAATAATAATAATAATAAAACATTTACGCTAGCAAAGGGGACAAAGTCCTGAGAGTGCGGTATCCCTGCTAGGGCTAGTGAAAACACCAGGGGCTACTCCCTCTGCTATAGCGCGCCCACAAAGGGGCTCAACCCACTTTTCAGCAGGGTGACATCTAGAGAAAAAGCTAAGTGCTAGGCAAAAAAACTCTAGAGGATGGAGAAGCAGCCATGGCCGGGTGAGTGGAGGGGAGGCTGAATCTGAGCGGTGGGGAGGGAAGTCGAAGAATAAAGGGGGTATTTGGAGACGTTGCTCGGAAGGGGGTCGGTGGGCGGGGGAGGGGGTGGAGGAGGGGAGGGGGGACGGCCCCTCCCCTTGGGGGCACGGAACCATCTTTTATTGCAAGACTTTTGAAAATTATTGCAGGAGGGTTTGAAGAAAGTCGTTTGACTGTTGCACAGCTTCTGTTTCTGTCATGGTTTCACTGCTCGAGATGTCAACTGTATGCGGGTCAGTGTTTAAGGTGGTGGTGGTGTTTAATAGAAACACGTCTCGCCTATTTTTGGTGTGTTGCCTACAAATTCTTGAAAGGTTTTTAAGGAGAGGTTTAATCTTGCCACGGGGAACACCTATCGTGTTGAGGACAGTACCAAAATGAGGAGGGAGGTATCCCATGAGTGTAAGAACTTTGGGCCATTTCACGGTGCTTATGAAGGGCTTGGAATTTGCGTTGGTGATTGTTGTGTCGTGGTGACCACCATAATAAGGCTCAACATCACTCTGATGATACTTAGGGAGGGTCTTGAGTGGGCCATGGACAAAGCGAAGAAGGAAGTACTTTGTCGCTTTCGTTCAGAACTTCATTCCAAATATCAGGGCTGACTCCTGTGTATTCTAGCCTCTTCTCCGTGATTCTGGACTTTGGAAGGACGTTGAGGAACCATCTGGCAATCTTTTTCTGTGTAGGCCTCCAGTCAAAGGCTGGTTGAGTAACACTGGGTGCACTGTCTATAGCTATGATAACGACATCCGAAAAGTCATCCTTATAGCATCCGCCACTTGGAAGAACGTAGGGGTCATCACCCGTCCAATAACCATGTGGGATAAATGGAATAGTGTTATGCGGGAATCTGAAAACAAGTTTAAAGCCTTTATCAAACCATCTTTTTTGGTTTTTGGGAGACAGCGGAAGAATCCATGTTCCTGAAAATCCAGGGACGGTGTTGGCCGCTTTATGTCCCATTTCCAAGGTAGTCATAACCGCCGAAGATTTGCCCTTATCCTTCCCATCAAAGGGGGGATTTCCGTAAACGATTCTGCCAATGCCTGTTATCGGGTCCACGTAGGCATCCCAAGCGAGACCATCAAAGCCGATTTTCCCATGATGGCAGAAGGGCCTGAGGGTTTTTTTCATTCTTGTGGTGGGTATGCATCTTCTCGAGTGAATTCTAGGGTGGGCATTTAGTGGGTTGGAGAAAAGTTCACAGCCGTTTTTGTCAAGGTTTCTGTCATCCACCAAAATATCTAAGAGGCTTCTTCTGATTGCGTAGCAGTTTTTAGGATCTCCCGATTCAAACTTACATGCATTGAGTGCTTCATGAATATCGTGTGCCCTATTCGAGTACTCCGCAAGTGAGCATGGGACTGCTTTGTTGGAAAGGCGGTGCCAAGCCAAAAGTTTCCAAAACTCTTTCTTTTGGACATATTGGAGTTCGGGATATTTAATTGTTCCCGTAACATGGTCCACTTCGGGCTTAGCGGTCACAGCAATGGTATTCTTTTTTGAACTTGATGGACGGTACATGCTAGCTTCCGGGAGAGCGTGTAAGTATAATTCCTCATTCATTTCCTGTCTTAGGTCAGCAAGTGGAAAAAGTTTCGATGGCTGTGGTTTGATGTATGTGGTACCTTTTCCAGGGTTTAGTAGTTTGGGCATTTCTGAGATTTCTTCAGCGATGATTTTCCTTAGTTCGCTATCTTGGGTTGTTCTAAGACTATACAAACTATTATTATGTCCTGAGCATTCAAGTTGGATGTGTTCGAAGGTGCATTTTGTATTCTGTTGGCAGTAGGGGCAGTTTTCAGTCCCGATTTTCCCCAGCTTAAATAAATGTGCTGGAGAGGCTTGAAGACCCAGGAGTTCTCTGCTTCTAGAAGCGGTGAAAGCTTTAGGTGTTATTTTGGAAACGGAAACGGATATATATGATATGATAGATATATATATATATATCTCGATTGTATACTGTAACTGGGAAGTCTAAAATCGGATAGACAAAATAACTCCCGTTGTTTTGGGGATCGGAGCCGGGCAGCATGTGACATGTGGCACTGCAGGTGACAGCCGGGCGAGGGGTGAAAATGAGGTACACCACTCCCCACCCTTAGGGGTGGGAAAGTTGGTCTCCGCATGACACCACCTCACCCCGAAGGCGGGAGGTGAACTGCAGGGCCTGCCGGTACTCCCGGACAGGCGGCTAAGAAATGTAATGCATTCAGCTCAAAGGGGCCATACCAGCCCAGCTAGACGCAATTCCATGCTTTGGGCGCCAGCTGAAAGTTGCATCGAAGTCTCGATCCTAATCTAATTCTAGGGTTTCCGGCGGTTGCTCAATCGGAACGGCACCCGGAACCCATGGAGCTGGCGGAATGTAGATCGGTGACTCCCGAAAAGAAAGCCGGCCACTCCTCATCCTCGTCGTAGACATCAGCGAAGACTGGGGGCGGCTCATCATGCCGTTCAGGGGCAACCTCATCCCGCACCACCAGACCGCCGTGATCGAGGTCGGCGGGCGGAGGAGCATACTCGAGGACAGGGAGGAGCCGCGCCGAGTGGAATGCCGCCGCAGAAGCACCTGCCTGTGGTTCAGGCGGCGGCACGGTCTGCAGAGCGGCGGCGGCGGCAGGTGGCGATGTGCGCAATGGCGGCCGTGTCGTGGCAGGCTGCGACAACTCCAAATGCTTGTTGTGGGCGAAAGACTCCAGGCAGGCGTAGGGGCAGGCACCACGGGTGTCGGGATGGGCGTCAGTAACCGCCCACATGCGGAAACATGTGACATAAGGGAAGCCTTTCCCCACCCACCTCTTGTAGAGGGAGGATGTGGTCTCCGCCACCCAATTGCCCTCCAATGGCGCGGAGGACTGGTGCTCGCTGGGGGCGGAGAACCATGGCGGTGCCAGGCGGCTCATGGCGGGCAGGGTGGCTCCTGGGCCGATACCCGCTGCCAACCTGTGAATCGGAGGTGGGGGAGGGAGAGAGTGTGGCAAGGGGGCCCTCATCCCTAAAAGTCAATCGGACGCGGAGGGCGAGGCTGTCAAAAGTAAGTATTGAGCTCACGCGACACCACGGATACGGGGGGTACGTGTGGGGAATGCTTGGCGGACTCGGAGAGGACGTGCCACAGGTCCGCTACCCGGTCCTTGTCGGAGTAGTCAGGCCGCAGCTTTTGATGTCGCTCACAAAGTCGCCGAACCAGAGCCAGTTGAGGGGCGGGGTCCTTGGTCTCGTCGATTCTCGTAGCCCTCATCTTAGTCTAGAAACGCATGTCATCGGCGCCGGGGATGCCCTCGACCTCGTAGCGAAGGCGCTGAAGCGAGCGTAACGCCCATCAGCGGGATGAAGACGAGCGCACTCGTGATAAAGATAGAGCGCATTACCACGAAGAGCATGGGGTAGAATGCAGAAAAGAAGCTCGTTGATGGTGACGTGGTAGAACTCGTGATCGTGGTCTAGGTCCAGAAGCTTGGAGGCTTCGGAATAAGAGATGGGGAACAAGACGTGGGTGAGACCAGATAGGAACGTGGTGAAGTCTGTGTCGGCGTCGTCGTTGTCAAAGGTGTAGCCAACGTTGGGCTTGAACCCAGCAAAACGAAGAAAATTAACCAGGTCGCTACCATACTGAAACGCGTAGGCGAGCTGGTCGATGTACTCCTCTTCACGCCCTTCCTCCACAGGCGTGGTAACCAAGACGTCAGTGTCGTCAAAGAAGTCAAAAGCCGACGGTGCTTTCGTTGATGATGTCGGTTTGGAGCGTAGGGTAGAAGTCCCCACGATCCGGCGTCTGCCCACAGTGGATGACGGCGATTCCCGTGAAGCAGAGGGCGAAGGTGAAGGCGTACCATTCGTACTCGCAGCACGAAGCTCTGATGCCAAACCAGTTTGTCGGGCGGAAGCCATAGCGGGTATAAAATACGGCGGGTCCAGCGGAAAAAAACGGATCACAAATGTGACGATTGAAAGCGGAAACAGCGGAGTCGCGAGGCGAAAATTAAGCGGAAGAAAACGGTAGTAAAGCGGGTAAACCAATCGGACAAATCAAGCGGCAGTAAAGCGGATAAAATCGCAGGGCGCGAAGTGGATGTCTAGGCCAGGCAGATACAACGTCCTCACGTGAAGTGGTAACCCATAACCTGATAGAGAGACAGATATATATGATATGATATATATATATATCTACTGTATAAGCGAAACACGGTGTGAACACATAGCGGGAAGTCTAAAATCGGATAGACAAAATAACTCCCGTTGTTTTGGGGATCGGAGCCAGGGAGAAGCATGCGACATGTGCCTTTGCCGGTGGCTTGACCGGGCACTTGGAGGGAGTGAAAATGAGGTACACCACTCCCCACCCTTAGGGGGTGGAAAGTTGGTCTCGCATGAAACCAACAAAATAGAGAACGAACACACGTGCGGCCAACAACTACGGGGAGCTGCTTCTCCCACCGTATTTTCCCTTCCCCCCTCGCCCCTGCTCGGCGTCTCCGCGTCTCAACGTCTTAGTCGGGACCCACGTTTCCCCAAGCTTTCGAGGCGCGGTGGCGCACGATGAAAATGCCGGCGCCCGACGGCGTGGCGCGAACCCCACCCCAATAATAATAATACTAATATAACATTTACGCTGAGAATAATGACAATGTCACGAGTCCGCTGTAATCCTGCAAGCAGGCGACTGTAGAACAGAGGGAGCTGAAATCATCCTCATCATAGCGCGCCCCGAAAGGCTCATCTAGGTCAGATCAACCTAGGAAACCGCGGCAGGGCAAAACTACGCAGAGCGCTAAAAAGGTCGTGCCGGCGGAGAAGCAGCAGAGGAGGTGGAAGTGGAGCGAGGCTGCATCTGTGATGGAAAAAGAGGGCGGAAGCGAGGCGGAGGAAGGGCGGTGGTGGAGGGTCGGGAATATCGATATCACTCAAATAATGATCGGTATCGGATCGATACCTACTAGCTAATAATCGGTATCAGTCGATAGAAAAAAAACAAATTGTCGTCTAGGAATCGATACCGAAAACCGGAGGCGATACCATACCTACTTGCCATACAATACCCGTATCCACGCGGTATGAGACGGCAAAGCCTGAATACGCGTGTGCATACGTCTGAGACGGGGGCGTCTACCGTATCTGTTGAACCCAGCCCAGCAGCATCATCGGCAAGCAGTTACAGTGTCAATTCCTGGAGTCCTTGCAAGCATTTCTGATGGGCAATGCTGGTGACGCTGGAATTTCACCTCGTCATTCACTTATACACGGTTGTATACAACATGTCACCTCGCGCGATCGAGCCTGGCCACCATCGGCATCGCCGTCATTCTGAGGTATATTGATTCATTTCTGATTTCATTTGATTTCCATTGATCGCGCGATTTGTTGTGACACTGTCTACTGCATTGACCGCAACCTGCTGGATGTGACACGCCGTGTGTCACTATCCTAGTTCGGTACTAGTACTCAGTACAGTACGGGTGTCACAGGTTTAGGGTTTCCGGCTTAAGCCGAGGTTTCAATATGTTATCTTACACTTAGTCTATTTACCGAAAGTGAAAGCATTCTGACTGTAACCCGATATATAGCCGTAACTATATATCTAACACAACCGTCACATATATCATAATTGCTTCCCGCCGACAAGATCATTAGCGTTGCTTCGCCTCACAAGGCGAGCACCCTGCGTGGTAAGACTATCTGATGTTGCTGTGCGTTTCCTTTTTGTTTTGCATCTTGCTGTTTCGCATGGTTTCCCCTTTATGTGTGTGCTCACAAAACCTAGTGTGGTATTTTTGTGTCGGGGTGTGCTTCGTGCATGTGTATTTAGGCGCACTTCCTCCCCATTGCTCTTCATCGTTCTTGAGATGTGGAAGTTTAGATTTGGCTTTCGCCAACCTAGCTTTGGTCTCAACTCCAACCACGGCATTCCAGCGCAGGGCTTACTGAGTAGTATTTTGTTATTGATGCTCATTTATACGTCATTCTTTCATTAGAGGTGTGGAAGTCTAGGTTTGGCTCTCGCCAACCTAGCTTTGGTCTCAAACCCAACCACATTATCAATTACAACTTATCGAGTCGTATTCTATTGATTAGAATTGTGCGTTACAACCATGTTGAGTAGCGTGAAATAAGATCTTCATCCTGACCTCACAACATGCGCAACCTCACCCCCTCGCATCGGCTGTTTTTGTTCTTTGAGTTGGGGCCAAATTTAACCAAATTTACTACCTCTTCGACATTGGATAACTGGGTACTTCACTTACCACTTTTGGGGTACTAAGCGAAACATGTTTGAGTGATATACGTAGCGTTTAAGTCCTATGGTCGACGAGAAGACATGGGATGTTTTTGTTCTGTGTATTGTGGCGAAAATCATGGGGAAGGTTGTTTTCTACCCCCTCTAGAGGACAGGAAAACAGCCCTTGGCTTAATGTTCACCTTTGGACTAAATGTTTGGTGTACATACTTGTGTAATATGTATGCCACACGATACTGAAAGCCCTACAGTATGCGTGCTCGTTAGCAATTTTACTTTGAATTAATGAGGAGGTCAAAGTGCGTGAGACTTGAATGCCTAAGTGTGAAATTAGCCGGTGCCTTCAAAATATGCTTTATGAAGGAATATGCTAAGAAACGTATTGGGTCGTTCATATGATACGAACCAATAAGTAAACGTACGATGGATTTGGGCGGTTTATCCCAATCTAAGTAGGCGTTCGCCAACTTAGAAAATCACATCACAATATGCTTTGAAGTCACATGAGAAGGGCACCGTTTTGAGAAATACGCCCGCCCGATTTCCCCTGCATGAAAACACGAAATGATGAAACTAAATTAAACAGCAAGATGCAACACACATATAAGCACAGGAACGACGCAGCTGCCTTACCTTGCGGGATGCTCGCCTTGTGAGGCGAAGGAATATTTGTTACGATTGTGGGCGGAAAGCTTTATTAGTAAAAAATGTTCGGCTGCGCAACGGTAAGGAACTAAAGATACACAGTAGACCGTACAACAAATCGCGCGATCGATGAAGCTGACATTAAACTGAAATGATTAATAAAGAAAGCGCAAAATGATGGCCAGGTTCGATCGCGTGAGGTGTCATGTTGTATAAAACCATGTATAAGTGAATGACGAGGTGAAATTCCAGCGTCACCGGAACCCGGTCTTTTTTTGTCGCATGCGTGGCCATTTCTGTCGCTGTCGCAAGAAAATGTTTCTGTCGCACGTAAAAAAAAAAAAGGAATCTTCTGAAAAAACCAGAAACGGGGCTTCGTTCCCTTAAAGGGACAAAGAACGATTTCACAAAAAAAAAGGTGGGGGACGAAACGCCATCGTCGTCGGAACACTGTCAAAACTGCCCAAAAGTTTTCCACATAACGGATTTTGATCTTCAGCGTTGTCGCTCGTCTTTGGAAGATACACCATCCCCCCATCGACTATTGTTCGACCGCCCGATCGAATCGTCGACCGAACGATCGGACAGTCGGATGACAGATCCTTGAAGAAGGGCATCTTCAATTTGTCGCAGCGATCTTGGATATACTCCAATCCTACATCAACTAATTTTCGACCGATCGATCGAATCATCGACCGAACGATCGGACCGTACGATTTCGTCGCATAATGGATTCGACCCGAAGACAAGATCTGCAGTTTGTCGCTAGTGTGTCGCAAGTACAAGTAACTTGTCCATCTTCGATCTTGAAGACGACCAACCCCCCATAAACTAATTTTCGACCGGCCGATTGGATCGTCAACCGAACGATCGGACCGTCCGACTTCGAGTCCTGATGGATGTAGTGTTGTGGACGTGTGGTCTGTGGTGCAACTACCTCGTGTCGCGATATCCATAGCGTGGCAGCGCGACAGTTGACCCACAATTATAATCACAAGTCAGTCTGGTAGCTTGACGCACCAAATAGCGCTTAAGCTCAGCCGCCTTCTCACTTTATTTCCAGCGTTCAAAATACCCCTGTGCTGCGCTTGCTTTTTTGCTCTGACTATTTCTAAGTGAGGGTGTGCAGGTTTCCGTTTCCTTTGTTGCATATTCTCCTACCAGCTCGCTAACTTCGTCTTTTTTCTCCGCATCCTATTTTGCAGCATCTGGCGTTTTTTTTTCGCATGTCGCAGGATTGCAGGATTGCGCGGGCGCCTCAGCGTCGGACTTTCTTCTAGCGTATTTCTTGATGCTGAAATATTCTTAAAGAGGCCTGCTGACAGATGCCTGTTTTCTAGCCTTTTCAGGAAATACGTATCTGGCGATCTCTTTTGTGCACTACTGGTTGGGCTGTCGAGATGCTGCCTGCGACCCTGCCGATTTATTTTGCAAATTCTCTGTGTTAATTATGCTGACGTCAGTGCTTTTTCCTTTGTCATTCTGCTTACAGATGAATGCTTGGAGACCGTCGGGCATCTTGCCCGTCGGGTTGGGTTCGACTCCCAACATTTCTATTACTAACTATCGTGCTGTATTTTGCAGATTATGTGGATACTTTTGGTTATTTTTTCACACTGCACAGTTTTCAGCGTAAATACTCTCCATTCTCTTGTCGCCGACTTCGTAAATTTGTGCGTGCAGGAAATCGGAATGCTGTGTCTTGGAGATATTAGTGGGTTGATAGTGTAGGTTGTAGTGCTGTTTATTTGATGTTTATAGAAACGCAAGTGTAAAATAGCTTAGAGCTGTAATTTTGGTTTGTGATTTGCAATGACTGCTTTCGTATGATACCATGCGTGAGTTCTCGTGTTTACATGCGTTCATCCCGCTAGGTTCTACTAGCTTTTTTATGTTGAGCTTCATCATGCACGGAGTTTTTGTTCGTTGTATGTCAGACCCCCCCCTACTCGGCTGAAAGTGTTTCTGTATAATTCTTAAAATTCTAATAATTTTCTGATAAGTTTTGCGACAAAATACCCCTGGACATATTTTGTCGCGGTTGCGACAAAACATACCACGACTTCATTGTTGGCGTAGGCTTTGCGACAAAATAATTCGCGACATTAAAAACCATCCATGCGACAAAAATGGTCCGCTACCCGTCACGACATTACCCTTAAGAATTGGATGAATGAAGACCAAATTCATATATGCAAAGTTTATATTAATATTATACGTAGTCACAATGGGCTTCGATTCATATAATATGAATCTGACATACAACTGTGTCGTGTACGGCCTACGATTTGGGCTTCAATTTTCCTGCTTGTTACCGGGTTTGAGATTGCATCCGTCCTTGCAAGCATTTACGGGAATTGGATGAATGAAAACCAAATTTATATAAGGGGGTACGTGAACGGACAGGTGGGGAAAAATGTCCACACCCTACTTGCAAACGTATATTAAGGATGTGATTTAAGGGGACCCTGTTACAAGTGCGGTGTACGTAGTGTCACGAAGTAGGTCCTAGGTAGGGTGACATGACAATGACATGCCATTTCATCATCATGGTTTGGGACGTGATGAGGGGCGATGGGGGCGCGATAAGCGGATGATGGGGCCGTGTTGAGGGCTCGAAGGGCGGTCATGGGGGCGGCGCGAGGGGGGGGGGAGTCCTCAATAACTTACACCACGCGAGTTCTCTATCATACTCCGATGACACGATGGGCTATGGCACGATGGGTTTTCTACAGTGTGGTGAAGCCTACAGTACCGATTATAACACTGCGCCGTACGATGGCTTCTCTTTCCTAAACCAATAGGAAACCGAATAGAAGGGCTTCACTTTTATATACTTCCTCGCTCGTTTGCCGATTTCTGGGTATGCTTTTGAAATGCCATTTTATTTTTATATACCTCTGCTCCTTATGATTTGGAACCTGGCCAAATTACCTTACTTACTTAATCAGCAGCAGCAGCAAAGCGCGAATCCCAACGGGCGACACAGACGAACTTCCGATCTCACGATCGCCAGACGCTAACGATGACAGTGCCACTGCAGTCGCGTACATTTACCGCCACCCACGCGTTATGACATGGCATGTTGGGATGCAAAAAGCGAAGCACTGTCGCGCACACGATCCTACGGTCAGATGGCCTAGTGGAGATCTCTGTTTGAGATCGATCCGCCTAGTATTACATGCTCTACAGTGGGGTGACCTCAATAACTTTATATACCACGCCGTTCTCTATCATACTCCGATGACACGATGGGCTTTCGACAGTGCGGTGAAGTCTACAGTACTGATTATAACACTACTGTGTCACGCCATACGATGGCTTCTCTTTCCTAAACCAATAGGAGATCGAATAGATGGGCTTCACCTTAACACTGCAACATATCCAATTTCCGACCGGAATTTTTGAAAGGGGGGGAATCTCCGATTTTTTCCCCAATATTCAATGGCGGTGAACCGTGTCCCACCTCGCGCATTGGTCTTGGCAATACCCATGATATACGAAAATACTATACATGACGGGACGTTATATGGTTACAATCATGCACAATGTACAGTCTCTTTCTCTTAATCCGTGCCGAAACCTGATAGTTTGCTTGGTGGAAGTGTTATTAATTTCAGTGTACGCGTGCATATCCATGTTAAGTTACGGTTTAAGTTTTTTTTGCATTGATGAGAACACTTGTTGCATGCATGCAGGGCAACATGAGTGGGCAACATGTTGAGTATCCAACATCAAATATTCATTCTCATTTATGTAAATATAATTATGCCTGCTTGGCTCCGTTGCTCTTCTGAAAGACTAATCTACCCTAACTACTCAAGTGTCTCAGAAAATCTATTGGAGCATATCTGTGTGTTTGCACACCTTTGTAACTATGTAAGCGTGCAAAACTAATTTTCATTCACCCCATTCGAAGCAACTATGACTTAGAGTGTAATGGCAGACAATTTTTCAGTGTCCGCTTCAGCAGCGGCGGCAGTGGCGAAGCCCACGCGAGAGTTGGCCCCATCGAAGACAGTGTAGAACTTGCCGATGAAGACGTCACCGAGGATCCACTGAGGGCCCAGCTGAGAGGGCAGGTCAAGACCCATGAAGCCTGACAAGCACTCAGTCTCAATCTGCAACACGTAGTCCTTCGCCTCGAGAACCATCTTCACACCGTTGATAGTGAACTCGATGGCGGGCATGGTGGGGATCTTGCTGCAGTCTACCGTGTATTCGCCTTCCACAAGAGGCTTGGCACCGATCGCAGCTTGCAGCTTCTCCACCTCAGCCTTGGGGCCGGTGATGAGGGAAGTGCCGGTGTCGGCAATCACGTTCACGTTGCTGGCCAGAGTCTGGCCGGCAACCACAATCGAGTCGGTCTTGAACTGCCAATAGGTCTCGGCGGTCAGAGGAGCGTAGGTGATGTCACCGGTGTAGTGGGCAGAGTCCAGGCCGCCGAAGGTGATCTCACCGCCAGTCGGGCCGGAAGCAGTGGGGTTGCGACCGAGCCAGAAGGCGAACACCTTCTCGGACACAAGCTTCTGAGCCACCATGTTGTCAAACACGGGCACCTGGCCCGCAACGGAGATCTTCTGGAAGGCAAGCCCCAGAATGCCGTCGAACTTGCCAGCGATGAAGGACACCCCGGGTTCCTTGGTAGACTCTGCGAAGGACTGGTCCTTCACCAGGAAGTCACCCAGCTGCACGTTGTCCGTGTCGAACACGCCGGTCAGAGAGCCGGAGCCATACTGGATCGAGAACGCAGTGCCGTTGGCCTGGTATGTGCTCGACTTGGCGGGATGGTAGGTGGGGTGGGTGAAGCAGGGAATGGAGTAGCACTTGTGGCCAGGCACCCAAAGGTTGGAAGAGCCAGTGTCCATGACCACCTTGAAGGTCTCCCCAGGGGTTCCGATTTTGATCTCTGCGTAGTACTGGGCATTCTGGTAATCGTAGAGCATGACGTCGTCACCGTTGGCATCGTTGCCAACGTACCTGGCATTCAACGAGGCGCCTTGCTTCTGCAGCCCCAAAAAGTCGTTGCCCGTGAGAACGCACTAAAGTTTAGTTTATCTTTGCATTTGGACTTTGATCAGATATCCACAAAACCTCGTCCAACTTGTGGAAAAATCTTTAGGAATGCTACAATACAACGTTCAAATATTGTAGTTTCCTGTCCAGCGAGGAGGACCTTTCGTCTACAGGTCAATTCCCGTCCGCATAGGGCCGAAACCTCACCTTGACAAGATCCCTGGAGGTTTCCATCTTGTTAATAGCAACACGCGTCATCTTGGGCTCCTCTTGAACCTGCTCGTTCCCAAAGCCCTCCGCGCCCCACTCACAAATATGGGCAAACTGCAACGTTCTAGTCAACACCGAGAAACATAGCTATGCGTATCGAGGATCCAAAATACTTAAAAGCGAGCTCCACTACGGCGCGCCTCAGAGTCAAGCTTCTGCGGGTCCGACTGACGTTTATTCGCAAATGTCTCGCTACCGGTTTCAACGCGGCTGAGGCATAATCGAATTCGCACTTAACCTGTCTTACTTCGTGTTGGTGCCATACGACCAGATCCTTGCGTATCGCAAACTCCAAAAATACGATTGCTATTGTCAACTCATCGAAGTAGCATATTGCACACGGACGCTATGCTGCTTCACAACAAGACAGCCGAATAATTACTGCTAAAGGAAGAACGGGTATCCTACCGTAGCAGCAGTGGCGAAGCCCACGCGAGAGTTGGCCCCATCGAAGACAGTGTAGAACTTGCCGATGAAGACGTCACCGAGGATCCACTGAGGGCCCAGCTGAGAGGGCAGGTCAAGACCCATGAAGCCTGACAAGCACTCAGTCTCAATCTGCAACACGTAGTCCTTCGCCTCGAGAACCATCTTCACACCGTTGATAGTGAACTCGATGGCGGGCATGGTGGGGATCTTGCTGCAGTCTACCGTGTATTCGCCTTCCACAAGAGGCTTGGCACCGATCGCAGCTTGCAGCTTCTCCACCTCAGCCTTGGGGCCGGTGATGAGGGAAGTGCCGGTGTCGGCAATCACGTTCACGTTGCTGGCCAGAGTCTGGCCGGCAACCACAATCGAGTCGGTCTTGAACTGCCAATAGGTCTCGGCGGTCAGAGGAGCGTAGGTGATGTCACCGGTGTAGTGGGCAGAGTCCAGGCCGCCGAAGGTGATCTCACCGCCAGTCGGGCCGGAAGCAGTGGGGTTGCGACCGAGCCAGAAGGCGAACACCTTCTCGGACACAAGCTTCTGAGCCACCATGTTGTCAAACACGGGCACCTGGCCCGCAACGGAGATCTTCTGGAAGGCAAGCCCCAGAATGCCGTCGAACTTGCCAGCGATGAAGGACACCCCGGGTTCCTTGGTAGACTCTGCGAAGGACTGGTCCTTCACCAGGAAGTCACCCAGCTGCACGTTGTCCGTGTCGAACACGCCGGTCAGAGAGCCGGAGCCATACTGGATCGAGAACGCAGTGCCGTTGGCCTGGTATGTGCTCGACTTGGCGGGATGGTAGGTGGGGTGGGTGAAGCAGGGAATGGAGTAGCACTTGTGGCCAGGCACCCAAAGGTTGGAAGAGCCAGTGTCCATGACCACCTTGAAGGTCTCCCCAGGGGTTCCGATTTTGATCTCTGCGTAGTACTGGGCATTCTGGTAATCGTAGAGCATGACGTCGTCACCGTTGGCATCGTTGCCAACGTACCTGGCATTCAACGAGGCGCCTTGTTTCTGGGCCAAATTACACACCCGTCTTAGTAATCTAGTTAGGCGCTCCTCCACCAATAAAGCAAGCAACTGCGCCGCGAGTACAAATCAAGCACACTCTTATTTAACGCAAAATAAACGTCGTGTGTCGAGATCGACGGGGTGCAACGGCGAAAACAAAACGCCCCGCCGACAGCAGAAAGAAGCTTGGTCCTGACCTTAACAGCATCCCTGGACATCTCCATCTTCTCTAGAGAAAGGCGGGTCATTTGGGGCGCAACATCTGCCTCGGGGACGAGACGACATTGCACAGCTACGATGAGTGCCAGGAAAACGATTCCAGTTCGTGCAGCCATGTTGCACAACTTATTGGGGCTCAGACCACTCCTAACAAACTTGTTAAGGTTTGTAACAGTTTGCGTTTCGTGAGATTTTATTGTTTCTTAGGAAGTGGATATCCTGTTGATCTGCAGTACTGTAGTACTGTAAAGAGACTGTATTACGTGGCACTGTACATCGCGGCTCTTCGATCTCTCCATTTGTCGAGGAACAGCACCACTGACGCCTGACCGACACATGAAGAATGTCGTGGTATCCCAATCAGGTAACTGATCAGGTGTAGCATATAGGTAGGGCTGTGTGTGTGTACATGACAGAAGCCAAAGCCGCACGATGGCGGCAGGACCTCCAGCCGTCCGGAAGGCAAAGCCGCACGATGGCGGCAGGACCTCCAGCCGTCCGGCGCCTGTGCTTGGCGTGTCTCATCCTGCGGCCACATTCGAACACTGTGAAATCAGATGCCAACACTCGAGACGATCTGACTCGGTATCATCGATATCTATTACCATTTATCGCACCGAAGGTGCATCTATTCCTCTCGTCGAAATTGGAAAGAAAGAAGAAAAAACACACACACTTGACACTAATTTATAAAACATATGACACATTACATGTATGTTCCATATTTAAGACAATCTGTTTTTCATCGTCCGATCAAACCGATTATATCATACTACTGCATTTTTCGATCTAAACGCTTTTATGCAACGGACATTCGACGAATGCCGCCACGGAATCCTTTCCTCACACTTTTAGTCGCTGTAGACATCGCGCTCCCGTTGTCGCAGCCGAGAGACGAGACAGGCCTCAGATCGAGATACCCGACGCGACGCGGGAGCGACGAGTGGGCTTCGCTGTTATAATAATGTTTTTACTGTACACCTTCGGTGCGTCGGCTGGGAGCGCTTCAGCATGCGAGCAGCGTTCATGATATCAATATGAATTATCTCCCGTCCACAGTATGTTTATCTTCAATCTTGAATCTTCCTAACGTTGTGTCACGTTCATGGCCTTCATGCTATACCAATACCCAGATTTGGGCGTTTGGACGTTTGGACCTGGGCGCTTTTTTTGATCGCTGCTCGGTGGTTGGCTCAACTCCCAGAGATTCATTCACAATTATTTACCTCTGGGTTTTCATTTTGCGCTTTTTGCGATTTTCATTTCGTGGGGGTCGAACTTGATAAAGCACCCTTGCGCCCGTCCTAAGCATCCCGTCCTAAGCGCTCGACGGTCGCGACAGCTCGCGATCCTGAATCTGAACTGCTCGTCGGTTTTCTGAATTACAGAGCTCCGCGTTTTTCCTCGGGCATTTCCAGCATTTTTAATGCCGCGGTAAATTCGGCCGCCATTCGTTTTTCCGTAAAATCTGTCATACTGAGACACATTACGTCTGTATGATCGCGCTTGACACACACTCGTGTTACCAGTGAGACACTTTACGTCCAGAGAGAGACTTTACGTCTGTTAATGAAGGGAAAGGGAAAGGCAAAGCGAAAGGGTTTAAGATTTAGCGGCAGTAGGAATAGTTTTCAGAAGCATATGAAAAGTATTCTAGTGCTTCTGAAAACTATTCCTACTTCTTCTATATCCTAAACCCTTTGCCTTGCCTTTTACTGCTGCACGCGACCGGCAAGCATCTTTGAAACTTCCGAGTTTCAAAGATGCTTTTTGTATTTTGGGTGCACCCTAAAATTACATGATTCAAATTAAGTGTTGAATATTCATTATAATATGAGTTAGCATGCGAGGTTGCAAAGGCATCGGGACAGAATCTACGAAACTGTCCTATGCCTTTGCCTTTGGGTTTGGGTTCGAACGTACCCAACCCCAAAGATGGCAAACAGCCGAGGGCTTCCCGTGCGTCCTAGCGCACGAAACTTGGCACAAATACTGCCAAGATACATATCTTTAAGTTACTAGAAGCTCAAGGCTTCAAGTTACTTGTGCGCCCAACGCGCAATTTATTTCTAAGGCAGATGTTTTGGGTTTGGGTTTGGGTTCGAACACAAACCCAAACCCAAAGATGCTAAACAGCCGAGGGTTTCCCCTGCATGTGCATGTGTGTTAATTCATATGAAATATTCCATGGAATACATGTGAATATCCCGCACAAACGGGAAGCGCTCGGCTGTTTTGTAATTTTAGGGTGCACCCAAAATACAAAACGCATCTTTGAAACTCGGAAGTTTCAAAGATGCTTGCCGGTCGCGTGCAGAGGTAAAAGGCAAGGCAAAGGGTTTAGGATATAGAAGAAGTAGGAATAGTTTTCAGAAGCACTAGAATACTTTTCATATGCTTCTGAAAACTATTCCTACTGCCGCTAAATCTTAAACCCTTCGCCTTTCCCTCTCCCTTCATTAACATACGTAAAGTGTCTCTCTGGACGTAAAGTGTCTCACTGGTAACACGAGAGTGTGTCAAGCGCGATCATACAGACGTAATGTGTCTCAGTATGACAGATTTTACGGGAAAACGAATGGCGGCCGAATTTATCGCGGCATTAAAAATGCTGGAAATGCCCGAGGAAAAACGCGGAGCTCTGTAATTCAGAAAACCGACGAGCAGGTCAGATTCAGGATCGCGAGCTGTCGCGACCGTCGAGCGCTTAGGACGGGATGCTTAGGACGGGCGCAAGGGTGCTTTATTCGAACATGGAACTTAGAAGACATGCCCACGCCAGTTCGAGTTGAGCCCAAAGCCCAAAGTTTGCGCTTCTCCGACCCGCAGTTTTTACTGTGAGCTCTTGGATCGTAATCGGCTGACGGTCAGTACGCCTCACCGGGAAAACAGATCTCTTATCGTGAACGACGACGTGGGACAGATTGAACATGACAGTTTCAATGCTTCCATGACGGCAGAAATATTCCTTTTGACGCGTACACGTACAGTACTGTTCGATCAATAATCGGAATGAAGTTTTTGGAATCGCTCGGATACAGAAAATCAGAATTATATAGGGGGTACGTAAACGTACAGGTGGGGAAAAAATAGTCCCCAATCTTCGTGAACGACGAACGATAAACTTTGAAAACAAACCCAATACCCCCACCCCACCCCTCCCCCACTCCCCCCCTCCCCCTCCCCTCCCCTCCCCCCTCCCCTGCCCCATCCACCACTCCCCCCCCACCCCCTATATATATATTTATATACGTGACACGATGGCTTCTGTTTCCTAAACCAATAGGAAACCGAATGACAAGGCTTCACCGCCTTAACACTGCTAAATGACACTGAATTTTCCTCCCACCACAAAGCTTCAATGACAAAGCTTCATCCTAACACTGCTAAATGACAATGACACTTCAATAAATGACATGTTGTCTCAAATTATATCTTAATCTCAGCGTGGTGTAGAGTATAAAGTTATACCGATCCATTTTTTTTAAAGGGAAGGGACGATATACGCGGTGGAATTCACAGTTGGTTTCCGTTTATATTAAACTTCTCAATCCCGTTTATATTAAACTTCTAACTTGGGGCGCCCAATGCCTCGTGTATGGATAGTATTCTCTTGCCTAAATTCACGTTTTATAAACGTCGGGGATTAAAAATCTGAAAAATGAATGGCATGTATATCATTAATAATATATACCCTTGAATGAAGTGAGAAGAGGAGGGGATATGGATGGTCGTTTCAATCAGAAATTCAAGCTGATGTCACGATCGCTGACTTTCGATTGTGTCACAGGCATCGTTATGTACGTAATTAAAAAATAAATACGCATATATTCACCTTACGAAATATCACGAGTAATGCACATGCATTATGTTGTCATCATGTTCCATCATCGATAGTGCCATTCGTGCATCAGCTTGCATGTTTGCATGATGTATGCATGTTGGCCATGCATCCACAGGGCCTGCAATGCAATCGCAGGAGTCGAGCATTCGCGAAGAATTTTTCATGCGTACCGCATACATCGATAATCTACCATGCCATGCATGCATGATGTTTAATCGATATCGAACATGTGCATATATGCATACTCGATTACATGTAAGTATGCATATATTGGATATCGATTATATATCCGATGTGCCGCATCCAAAGATATTGCATGAGCATTACAATATGCTGAAATCTGTATAGGCAGCCCTGACCGGGAGTCCCGGTGCAGGCCCCTATGACAGACTCCTAGGCCAACATTGGACGGCTGACTGGTCTATAGGTTCGTGCTGTGACACACGCTGTGTCACAGGTAGGCTAGACTCCGAAACCGTCCGAGACCGTTCCGGGTATATCTAGCTTAGGGTTTACGATTTATCTTGAGAGTTTATCCACACACAGTTCGGGACCTCTGATATCTAGTGAACTAGGATGTTCCGGTACGATATTGATCATCTACCATGCGGGTGTATATATACGAAGTTTATATACTTCGTATAGATATATCCGTTATCCAACGGTGTCGCAGCGCCAACGCTCCATTTGATACTGCATCCGCTGCGCGTGGCGCACATGCATTTACAACCGTCGTCGCTAAACTGCATAAACGCAGTGGCAATTCGTGCAGACATATCTGAGTTTATGTCGGGGTTATGACCGATGACACATGTGTCATACATGTCATACGTGTCATACCTGTCAGACATGTCATACCATGTCATGTCATGTCGAGTCATGTCATATATTATAATGACAGACAGTCGTCAGTACGGTCGACTATGACTGTACATGTCATCGAGATGATAAGTCACATCATCTGTCATTTATTCAAGGAAAGACTTGAATGACACCTGTCATCGAGAGGCCGTATGTCGGACTCGAGGATGGCGAAGCAAGATGCTATCTTGAAGTACCGAACGGTTCGGAGAAGAAATCATCTTCGCTTCTAGCATGTGCGGAACAAGCATGCGGGTATCATATGGCGAACGCATCATTCGTTCTGCCGATACTAGTCGTTCAACCAATGCCTCGGGTTCACAACCCAATAGCGGTACCATCTGTGAGATGGGAGGCATTCGGTATAGATGAGCTAGCGTTGTGCTAGAGCAGTATCTTCGGACGAAGTCTGCACTCATCACCCGCTCATAAGCTGTGCGCGTGTTACTGTTCAATAACACCTGCGCTATCTTATTATATCATAATATATCTTAAGGCTCGCGTCTGCGTCCTTATCAGTTGGTATTCGATCGTCAAGGCGAGAAACGAGAACTCTAGTGTGAGTGCAGCATAGATATCAATAATTTTGTGTATGCAGGTTGCGGAGCGCAAATCATATCTGGCGACGCAATCGCATAAATATTGATATACTGCATATACTGACCGCTGCAAAAGCGAATAGAGTGCGCGAGGATAATCGTCGCATCCACAGATCGTACACAGCAGCTGAGCGTCATCTACACTGCGCGAAAAGGTGTGCATGCGCCATACAAATGTACGGCGATCACATATGCGCGCAGAAGCGATTCGCAGCTGTAAGAAATGTATGCGCGGCCATCATATGTACGCGCATGAATGATTCGCAGCTGTAAGAATTACGCAGTATGAGATGCGGGCACGGAAAACATCAGCGGAATCATGATCCGCGCGCAAATTAGCACTCGTATCATGTGCTAAGTATATGGCGACAATATGTGCTCTTTATCAACAGCGCGCACAATTGCGATATTCATGATTGCAATAAATCACTTGCAGCGCACGACAATCATTTTGCAGTTTTATGATGACGATGTCAATATGCAAAATGTCATCAATACACCGTCGTTATTGATAGTTGCAATAATCATCTGCGCATCATATGCGCGCGTCACGATATCCTCTGCAAAATATGTGTATACTTACAGGGATAATCATGAACGGACGCATGATGACAATATTGCAGCATGCCACACGATACTTTGATGACTGCTGAGATATTGCAATTTATTCACTATCAGATTTGTATACTTACTTGCAATCAAGAGTGTGAACTGCATAAATGATGTGTGAATAGCTTACACACACGTACATGCTCAACATGACAGATCATGAATACTCAGCAGCAACATAATAATGTGTGCAAGATTAGAGTGTGCGGAGATTGCAATGATTGCAGCACACACACATGCACATATACTTGACTTGCAGTATACACCATCATGAAGTATATAATGAGTGCATGCAGCACATATGCATTACACTACATATACATTATATACTGAGTGACTGCAACACTGTGAATTGTGCATGCATCATTAATACAGCTTGACCACGCTAACAGCTGTAATATATATTACCAGTTTGATCATGATAACAACTGGAATATTAGTATCATATCACAATACATTGTACATTGCACAAGGCATATTGCAGTGCATGTTAGCTATATTGGAATCATGTAAGTGTAAGGTGCCTGAAGGTAATCTTAACACCATAATTAGCTCGTCATGCTCCGACGTAGGATTTGGGAAGAGCATGTACGTTCTATGGTGGATTACTGGACGGAATGCTCACCGGAACTACATGTAAAATAAATCAAGCAACTCATTATTGTAAATGAGAGTATGCAGGATTACAATAAATACTAATCTGATATATATATATCATGTTGGATTATTAGTACTTGGTATACAGATCATCCTGCATGATGAATTATCTTGGTACATTGCAATACCATTATCACCTGTATACAAGTGTGTAGTAAAGTTCCACACACACACACACACACACACACACACCTACATGTACTAAATCAGTAAGTACCTGCACAATGCACACACCACTGACTATGGTATATATAATGACATTCACTGACTCAATAAGTGAAATGATCAACTATATGTGTATGATAATATAGATACCATCCAACAAACACATGTGCGTGTTGGATGGTAGTGATGGCGATAGTTAAGGTAACAGGATAAAACTACATGCTGAAGGGCTGGATGGAGAATATCTCCAGACCCGAAGGCAGTATACGGTGTTCACAATGCAGCTGGTAACTGTTGAACACTGTCCATACCCTTTCATTATCGCTGGAGCAAGAACAACAACCTCAATGCATTGTGACAATTGATTCGGTAATGATCAGCACAAAAAGCATGTACCTACTCAGATCAGTATAGTAATCACTCACCTTTAAGAAAACAGGAAATTCACGCCAGCCTATTTTTACATAGAGTTATTAGATATGGGGTCGATGTATTAGATATGACGGAGTTTGGGAAAACGCTGGCTGTTTCCTCAACGTCGAGTTTCCTTAACGGTGAGTGATTACTGTACTTATATATTGAACTGACTGACATAGGTTGTTGTGGACACACACACACACACACACACATTGTGTTGTGTTAAACTGCTTAGATTATTATCAAGTTGTGTCCTGATATATTTGGAATCTAGAGATATCACTTTGATATGCTCTTAGTGCACAGCCATATGCCCAAATATATCATAGGTTCTGACAAGTTATCACTTAAAGTGGTTAATCCGCTTACAAGTTGATACACCTATAAATCACAGGAAGTGAATTAACTTCCATGGGTTTCAAATCAGTAAAACCCATATTTATGATCAACCACAGATGTTGACCATCAGAGATATTCACTATTATGCCATGAAAATTATCATGTGCAAAAGTGAAGTAAGTTGCAGTACTTCTGTAACTTGCAGCTTCCACACACATCGAGATATATTACTGTGGTAATATAATAAATGGCCAAAAAGGTGCAAAATGGGTGAAAATCGTTGGCGATAAATTTCAAAATTGAAATTTCGACCCCATTTTATTTCAAATTATGATTTTATACCTATTAAGGTATCAGAAAAACATAATGACCATGGTCATATCTCGTGTAACACCCTAGATATTAGGTGTGTAATATATAGGGGTGTACATATTGGCTGTAACGAAATGCGTAAAAACTCCACACGCATGATTTCAAAATGAAAAATTCGGGTTGATTTTTTTCGCTGATCTGATTATTCAGCTATCAATAAATATTCCCTGATTTATTCAGCACTTGTAACACCCTGTAACACCCTTAAAATCACGTGTGTGTGTCAGGGGTGTAACGTACCTCTCGAAAAAACCACGTGACACACAGTAAAAAATTAAATGCAGTTTTGCTTAAATATCTTTGCAAAATGTTTATACTGCGTTAATTTAACATATTTTAGGGTTACTGATGGCAAGTAACACCCTAACATCACTGTGGGGGATAAGGGTCACTGTAACGTAACATACCCTAAATGCCACCTATATAATAGGATACACTTCGTGTTTGGCATATTTGTCATGCTGAAATCAGCACGGAAATGACAATATTTCGGGCAACAACCCAAGAACTGTTGGGCAACAACCCAAGAACTGTTGGGCAACAACCCTAAAACTGTATAAGCTGCTTCCTAAAAGGACTGCAAGCTATAAGCTATAAGCTATAAGCTATGAGGTATATATGCAACTGACTGCCTATGTGTTCACACTTCCTCGAGGGGGGAAGAAGGTGGATAGGATCACACACATATCCATTTTATATTCCGATCTGGTGATTTCTGATGGATTGCTTTTAATAAAACCACTGCATCCACAAGTAACGTTGAAATCTGTACAACGTTAAATCCACCATCACTAACAAAGTGTAAAATCGGATGGGAAACTACATCCCAATGACTATAAGTTGACTATTGCTCAGCATTTACATCCTCGAGTAAGTTTGGAATGCTGAACTATATACATAACATATAACCTGATACCATGCTTAATTGCATATCCTGGATCAGAAGATGATAGTTATATAATGTATATATATATATATATCCCACCTGATACACTTTGGCACTATAGCCGTACATAAGAGTGGGAAGGACAAGTGCATCGCTGTAAGACTGGTTGATATAGTCCCAGTGCTGAAGGCAGAATATGGCACCCGAATAACAGCTGATAACTGTTGGTGACCACCATGCAAGACCTTCCAAGCGTAACTCCTTTGTCCTGAGATGCAAGTGAATTGTTCATAATATGTTGACATCACATAAAAGCATTCTGATAAAAACCCTATATATTCACATGAGTTGTCATCACTACAAATGACATGGGTTTTGAATCGTCGAAATGAGTATAACTCCGATGAATTCATTAGTACAGAATAGCTGTTGAGATTATTCCTCCGGCTGGATTGCAATCATTCACAATCCCTGTACATTCCGGTGACAAAATATTGCACTGGACTGATCATCACATTTGGTATAACCTGTGATATATAAATCATCAAAAAAAGCATTGCAATCAGTACAATGCTGTCTAAACTCACAAAGATGAGTAATAGATTTTCTCAGATGTAATAAATTGAGGCACAATGTAACCTACGCTAAAATCGCGTATGCTCGGGCACTGTATTGTGACCTGCGCTAAGATCGCGTATGCATGGACACAATATGACTCGTGCCAATGACGTGGACATATTTTATGACTGCCACGACATCACATCTGAAATCAATAAATCACTCAGAGAGAAGGTGTTGACATCAGTATAGCACCATTATACATATAGTCATGAGGATTTTAAAGAAAACACAGTCTCTCCGATATTGACAAACATGGTACACATATTACCATGCTCTCTGATCATATATTGATATCCCACAGCATACGATGATGGTAATGGCAAACCACTTCGCCGCTGGAGGGTAGTGTTGTATTTTATACAACACATTCATGGGCACTATATGACCCACGCTGATGACGTGAATTCGGGCTGCATCCCAACGACTGCAATGCACCTTCGGTGCAATGGGCTGCATCCCGAGAACTGCTATCCAGCTTCATAGAAAGCTTACACGTCATCACATAGAGGTCGGACCTCTGTTGTATTTAAACGGCGCTTGACAACCGCCTAGCAATACACTTCCTTGAGGGGGGAAGATGATAAGCTAAAAGTACAACCAAAAACCAAATAAATAATAAAAACAATTAATAAAACAATTAAGTTGCATCATCGTTTTTGTTTTGGTAAGCCTGACTATATACAGTCAAACCATGCAGAACTCCATGAAGTTGACACATATATGTATCAAACATTTCTAAGGTCATCAGCCATGACATACATATGAGCTTGATTTTGAAGACCTAGACATTGTATACCTCTGGTCTAGCATGTATCCAGACTAGAATTGTATATTGACACGGTGCAAGCACTATAGCCTCTGCCACCGATGATCATTGAAAAAGGGCAACCATTCTTGATATTTCATACATATCATCTGATTGGATCATTAAAGGTGTCAAGATTACTCAATGCAATATGCAGGCTACGGCCTGAGTACAACACCTAGATAGGTCAAAGCCACTGAGCTGACCAATGCAGCATAAATGCTAGCTGCCTTTGAAGACTACATAATAAGTCTATTGCCCTTACGTAATCACTCACCGTTAAGAAAACCCGACGATAAGAAAGTAGCCATGTTTGGGGGTACCCGTTGGTGAAATTCGCTGGCTGGTTTTTGAAGGTTATGGCACGGACCAAAATAAGAAATATTGGTGCTGGCTGGCCGGCCTAAGATATGATTCTCCCATTTCTTATAGCTAAGAAAAAATTGCTGGCATTTGCAAATATTACATATGAGCTAAAATTCAGCCTATATATGAGCTGAAATTCAGCCTATATATGAGCTGAAACTCGGCCTATATATGAGCTGAAACTCAGCCTATATATAAGCTGAAAATTAATCTATATATGAGCTAAAATTCAGCCTATATATGAGCTGAAATTCAGCCTATATATGAGCTAAAACTCGGCCTATATATGAGCTGAATTTCAGCCTATATATGAGCTGAATTTCAGTCTATATATGAGGCTATATATGAGCTGAAAATCAGTCTATATATATATATGTCGTACTCCCTCGAGAATTCGGCTTAGAAATAACAGAAAGCTCTAAAACTTCCTCGATCTCGGGTGATATTTCCGACGGTTGCAGTTGATGTTGAGAGGCGGGTTGTACGACGGCGTCATTCTGACTGCGAACTTTTGACTTGACAGCAGCTAGAACGATGCCCTTCAGTTCTAGATAATCTGTCTCCGAAATAATTTCGTCATCAAAATCCTGCTTAAGATCCTTAAGCTGTGCACGACTTGCAGGGTCCATCGTTCGAAAAGTGAAAATTTTAAGAAACTGGCTGCGCTAGGTGCCGTGTCCATGTGGATGGCTAAGAAATGCGCTGGCTGAGTGAAGAGATCGCGGTCCACTATTCATAGCGTTTTCATAGGACGCTGGCGCTGGCGGGGGGGTACCAAGTTGGTGAAATTCGCTGGCTGGCCCCATATCTCCTGTTTTCTTAAAGGTGGGTGATTACTGTATGTCTTGAAATGTATCCGTGTATTGGCATCTCTTTGAGGTAATCATGCCTGCTGAATGAGCCATACCAACCATCTTGTCTTCATGGATCATTACATATCTGATCATACCGCCATTGAACAAAGCCTATGCAGTGAGATTATAATATCACAAGGCATTTCAGTGGTACGCATCAAACAATTGCATTGCAGCAAAGATCATCAGCTCTTCATCATACCTAAAGGTTGAGTTGTTGTCAAAAGTATTGATTCATCGATCAGACACTATATCTCAAAGGTCTATTCATCATGGAGGAATGGAGGACAGAATCTGTGCAATCATGGCTATTCAGCCTCCAACATAGCTAACATAGCTATCCAGCTTATGACCCAACCGTTGTTAAGCAGCCTCTACGCCATACAGTTAACACTCATATTTAATGAAACAGAGATCTGGCTCTAGCCAGCCAAATCACTAAAATCGTGACCCCCCCCCGCCAGCGCCAGCGTGCTAATGAATTCGTTCATTAGAAGGAACGCGATTCATGAGCCAGCCAGCGCCATTCGTTATCTTCCTCACATCAGCCTTACAAACTGAAATTTTCGAGAAAACTGTGTGCTGATTTTTCGAAGTGATAAAATGGACCCAGCGAGTAGGCAACAGCTTAGAGAGCTGCACACAGACATGAAGGACGGCATAATTTCACAGTCTGACTACGAAGATCTGAAAAAAATCATCCTAGCGACTTTCAAAGCGAGATCGAGCACATCACCGCCTACACCTGTGACTAGTACTCCGCCGGTTTCCAGTATCCCTATCCCTGCGATTATGCCGGAACGTGGTCAGATTTCTGAAGTGCCAATAACCGCAGAATCTCCTTGTGTTGTTGACCTTCAGTGTTAGGTGTAGTGTTTGTCTTTGTTACATGTTGATGGTTTACACAATGTATGGCACTTAGTGCCAGCTAAGTAAGGCGTATAATCATATGCATAGCTTATATTATGGTGTACACGCCATAACACCAATAATTGCCTAATGCCATGTGCAATAATTAGCCTAAAGCCATGTGCACCGCGTCAAGTTATGCCAGCGTCAATTCCTTATTTTAAGATTGCCGAAAGCATGCCAGCCAGCGAGCGCCTTCCTTATTTTGGACCTCTTCCTTATTTTTTTTGGTCCAGCCAGCCAAATCACTAAAATCGTGACCCCCCCCTAAACGTCGCCTCGATTCCTTAACGGTGAATTCCTTAATACTGAGTGTCTACTGTATGGCTAAAAGATGGCAAGTAATCTCTTCGGTCATTCTTGGGCATAGAGCAATCAAGCACAGCCAATTCAGGATGTTTATCCCGAAATTCTCCAAAAGTTATTCATGTTTTCCATGTGTCATATGAAAACAGCCAATATACCGCCCTATGATGGGAGTCATCTCCTTCAGCGAGGGGAAGTGGTTATGCTGTAAAGTTGACCAATCTGATCATCATAAAAGTGACAGATTTGAGAAAATCGATTGAAACTTGTATTGAAAATGACTATTCCTAAAGACAAGGTATTGCACCTAAGGGAATAAAGGTTTCATCGTCTGAAATAGGAAAAGAGTTTTACATTGACTCTAGTTCCTGAATCCAGAATCACATATAAAATATGTTCTATCCTGTGCATATAGAAAGTACATTAGATTCAGATTTTGAGTATGCAAGTGGACTTGAATGCACTCGGGTTTGTACTAAGTTACAATTGTCCAAAGTTTTTATTCTGACATCACTACTTATTTGTGGAATAGCATACAATGGTCTAAACCATCCACATATAGATTGACATCATACTTGTGGTTTCATATCATTTTGGCACATAAGACACGCATGCTTCATTGAGGAATTGTGACTCTTTGAAAGCTCATTCTGGAATGTTTAGAAATGTGTTGCCTCGACCATTAGGCCACGAAGTCTTGGGAAAAGCCATGGCGGAACTCGAACCCGCAATCTGCAGATGGTTTCCAAGCGCAATTCATTCTCATTCTGGAAAGTGACAGAAATTTTATAGTCATCAACAAGTCACAATTCTATCGGATTGAAATGACACATTCATCATTCATACTTTTTTACCATAACAAGTCTCTGAATAGTGTTTGCCCAAAAATAAAATGGGCACCATTGAGATAAGTGATCATGTACTGAAGAATATACACATATCACTAGGCAATGCCATGTTCTAATCATAATGAAATGACATGCCAGCCATCCATCAACTACGGAAATACAACTCGTAGTAAGTTGTTGTCATTACAGACACTTCTTAATCGACTCTCCATTAGCTTCGATACCAAAATTAACTTCGGTACCATCACTAAATTCATTGTTCATTATGACAATCATTATCCAGAAACATTGTCTAAGTTGGGCACACTATAGTGACCCTGAACTGACAATGTATGTGGGCTGCAACCCAAAAACTGCATATTAATTCATAGTGAATTGACATTGGATATTTGACATCATCTGGCATTTGCCACATTCAAAAACGTCAGGCATATTGCCGGTATGACGTAGAGAGAATCGGTGTTCATATTGACATTGTTACCTCGAAAGCATTCTATAAGTAATCTCAGTCTGATTACTGAGACCATTTTCACATAACATAATGATTGAATAGCATTCTCCATCACCATCTGATTGGTTTGATACACCTCTTTTTAAAAGGGGGAGGAAGGAGTATAGATTCATTCATTCTTCATACAGCTGCTTGCCACATATTGATTTACATCATTGTGATTTTGCTTGGAAGATTAAAAATCTTATCAAAAGTTCCAGCATCTGTATATAGCAGCCATAAAGTTGATGACATGCCGATTGAAACATCAAATGAAGTCTTATTTGACTTACTTACACATGAAGTTCATTATGAAGAAATCATAGATGCATATTTCTCCGGCTCTATCATATTATATGAAGGGCACTGACATAAGAGAACGATGGTTTTTCAAATGTGAATAAGCTATATTGTAAGCTTATGACCATCACTTTGACGTCAACAGCCTAAGATGCTGATTGTCGAAATTCAAGAGTTGAAGGATTCGTTGAATCAACCTTGGTAACATGTGTTTTGATTGATGAATTGTTGATCCATGGTTTCTCCCTAAATCTAGAGAGGCTGGCACACAAGTTGTTGCCAATGTCTTAAGGAAAGCATCTGAGCAAAGGATTGCCAGTAGTGCCAACAGGCATCGAATTCCATAACAGCAAAGCCAAGTGAGTAAATCCGCCAAGCTCTAGCTATTTGCCCGTCATTCCTTCCAGGTTCATGACAAGAGACGATTCATCAAAGTCATACACCAATGTATAAGTCACATGCATGGTTGCACAGTTTGTATCCGAATGCCATCCCATCGAGGTTAAGCATCTAGACAGCAACTTTGGCCAACCAAAAGCCTTCTTGTCTACGGATATCTTGAGCATTCTCATTTCCAGCTCCATTATGGACTAGGAAGCATCATGACTGTGCCTCGCCAGGACGCTGATCCTCAAAGCCGCACACTTGAGGCGAGCCTTATGAGACAGTGACCTTTAGCCTGTGGGGCGTCAACCCCTTATCAAATCCTGAACACTTGTTAACACCTGGATAAATTTATCATGCTGCAACTTAAGTGGGATTATAAGTTCCACATAATCATATTGTCTACGTATGCTGAAGGCATAACTGCCGCATATGGTTACAATAGGTCGCAGCTTCTATAACATTGTGGCTTCTGAGTCAAAAGCTGATAGCCGATGACTTTTGCCAATAATTGCCGACCAAATAATAATCAGGCCGTGGAAACATGTACCCAAGGGTTTTCGTCGATCGGTCGTATATATATCAGGGCTGCATCCCAAGAGCTGCAGGGCTGCATCCCAAAAACTGCAGGGCTGCATCCCGAGAACTGCAGGGTTACATCCCTAACATTTTTACCCTGCATCAAATTGATATGACAGGAGCAGGAATTGATCCTTCCTTGCTAAGGTGTAGTGAGCCTTGTATACATCATACCCTTACACAGATACGCATATGCGGGTACCAATATCTGTGAAAAACTGCTAATGCTACCTTTGCCAAGACCGTGGTTTGTCATCGGATCCTATGGCCAGTCATCCGAAGCTACCGGAGACATCGACTGAGGTAGACGGAGTTGTGATCCTAAGTTATGCCTGACAAACATAACTAAAATAAATTTCACATTGGTACGTGGCGAATCCACTCTCACTCATCGCGACAGATGTTCGTCAAAGCGTGCGTACTGGACCAATAATTGAGGAGTTGAGCAGACCGGGTAAAGGATTATAAGTCCAATCCCGTTAAGCAGGGCCACTCCGTTTGCATTAAAACAAGCCCCCGGTGAAATAACTCCGGAAACATCCAAAGGGCTCCCCATGACCGCCTGTGAACCTCCAAAGTAGCTTCAGGAGGGGAGGAAGGGTTGGGTGCACTAATATATAATAACTGTGGAAACGAACAGCAAACGATCAGTTATATATATCAGGCCGAGAATCGTTCGATTATAAATTGTTAAATCGTGGGATCATCGTTCGCAAAGGCAACGACGGCTAGCGCAAATAATCCGTAACGTGAACCTCGGATACCTTGAATCGTCACTCTGAAACACGATACGTGTGGATCAATCAGTAATCCAGCGTCAATCTGTATCACGAAACGCAATTCATTGAACCTTGAATCGTCACTCTGCAATACGATACGAAATTCATGGGGGCTACATCCTAAGAACTGTAAGGCTATTGCCTAAGGTGAGGGACTAAAGTGGACTCAGTTCCCCCCAATATCCTAAAAACACCATGAGGGACGCCTCAAATCGGTGTAAGAAGACTGGTACCAGCAGAAGCAACAACAACAAAGACATCAAAGACATATAAAAAGTATGCCCGTTGTGAGGTCACAACTCTTTTAAGAGGGGAGATCTGTCAGGGTTATGACCGATGACACATGTATCATACATGTCATACATGTCATACTTGTCAGACATGTCATACCATGTCATGTCATGTCGAGTCATGTCATATATTATAATGACAGACAGTCGTCAGTACGGTCGACTATGACTGTACATGTCATCGAGATGATAAGTCACATCATCTGTCATTTATTCAAGGAAAGACTTGAATGACACCTGTCATCGAGAGGCCGTATGTCGGACTCGAGGATGGCGAAGCAAGATGCTATCTTGAAGTACCGAACGGTTCGGAGAAGAAATCATCTTCGCTTCTAGCATGTGCGGAACAAGCATGCGGGTATCATATGGCGAACGCATCATTCGTTCTGCCGATACTAGTCGTTCAACCAATGCCTCGGGTTCACAACCCAATAGTGGTACCATCTGTGAGATGGGAGGCATTCGGTATAGATGAGCTAGCGTTGTGCTAGAGCAGTATCTTCGGACGAAGTCTGCACTCATCACCCGCTCATAAGCTGTGCGCGTGTAACTGTTTAATAACACCTGCGCTATCTTATTATATCATAATATATCTTAAGGCTCGCGTCTGCGTCCTTATCAGTTTATATGCATTGTGTGGACGCGCACACATGCGACAATTATAAAGATACGCAAGTGGCACAACGTGCTTCCTTTTAATACATTTATATTTACAGACGTCGTGCTCGCATGTCGCGATGCGATCTAGCGGGCTCCCTTCTACATCGTCTGCATGTCGAACACGCATGGTGCAATTGTGAAATACATCTGCCCACAACTCGCTTCCTGCATCGCAACTGTCGAGCTTGCATGTCGGTTGGGATGCATCCAACGGGATTTCTGCCATGCGGATGGGAGACGATGCATGGGGGTATACAATTTCAAATAAAACTTCAATTATGATCATCAAGCAAATATAAAAGCAAATGGAAATGCGCAGACATCCCGCATTGGAGGCATCGCGACAGCGACATGCAAATGCGGCAGTTGCGATATGGAAACAAGTTATGACCTCATGCCTTATAATATCAGCTATCGATACATACTCCATGCATTGGCTATGGATCGAAAGTCGTGATATGATATAAATTGTAAACGTGTACTGTACAGCTGAAGATGCACCGAAAGCAATGATGATATATTCGATATTGACAATAATTTATATGCAATGCATCGTCATCTAGGTATTTTCGTCGATACAACTTGAATTTTACCAATTCCAATACTTTCAACGTTGACACGCACATATGAAGCGTCGTAGAGCGGGTTTTGATACAATCGTCACTAGTAATTAAATGGGAGATTTGCTGAAAAGAATCTGCGGTCGCGACGCGACAGATTTGATATGGTACCCGCATACAACGTAGATTTGATAAAAATCGTACCATACACCGTAGAGTTGAATAATCGTCAAACTCTTGAATGATCTACTTACTTTAGGCATATCGTGATATTGAATAAGTTATACCATATTAAACTTCTAACTTGGGGCGCTCGATGCCACGTGTATGGATAGTATTCTCTCTGCCTAAATTCACGTTGTATAAACCTCGGTCAATTTTGTTCCGCAATATATATTTATATTTTGGTTTCCGTCGTGAGGATTACTGACCGCATATTCATCTTAACATGCTAGATGACACCTCAATAAATGACACTCCAATAAATAAGGCTTCAATGACAAGGCTTCAATGACAAAGGACCACGTGACAAAGCTTCATTTTCCTCGCTCGTTTCGTGATTTCGGGGAATGCCTTTGAAATGTCATTTTGAATTTATATATGGTCTACAACGGAGTGACCACATAACGACAGAGCTACAATGACAAGGCTTCAATGACAAAGGACCACATGACAAAGCTTCATTTTCCTCGCTCGTTTCGTGATTTCGGGGAATGCCTTTAAAATGCCATTTTGAATGTGTATATGGTCTACAACGCGGAGTGACCACAATATAGCGACAGAGCTACCGAATGACAAGGCTTCAATGACAAAGGACCACATGACAAAGCGGCATCTTAACACTGCTAGATGACATTGAATTTTCCCGATTTTTCAAAGAGGGGGAATCTTCGATTTCATCTCCGATTTCATCTCCGATTGTTTTCCCCAATATCCCGATAAATATTGAAGAATGATAAGTCCCTAGTCAGTAGTGCGATTGTCATACTGTAGATAAAGATATGATAGTGATAGAGTATGATAGTGTTATGCTATGCTATGCTGAATGCTCGTGCTCGTGCTACAGTGGTCAGCACTCAACACGCATTCAACAGCCTCATCCTCCAGCATCAGCAGCATCATCATCAGTCAGTGTCACTGTGACACAGAGCGGTGGTTTTGAAAAAAATAATATTCCTTTCTAAAAAACCTTCGATTCCTTACGTTCCATTTTAAGGATGCGCACACGAGAGGGAATATTCTCTGGGTCCTATAGCTCTATGACGTGCAACCCCCCAGGGGTGGGGGGTCACCCAGACTTGGTCAGTTGGCGTGCGATGGGTGTGGCAGTGAGTAGTGTCTTGGGGTTGGGTGTGGCACACACAATCATCGTCTAGAAAGGGATGAATAATTGTGTGTGTTTGGGGAGGCCTTGTGAGGTGGGGGGGGGCATGACAAAATACTCGCTTATCACAAACCGAAGATAAATAAAGCAGGGAAGATCTTACCCCGATTGGCCGGCCCCGGGCCGAACTGAGTCGCCAAAATGAGGCCCGGGCCGAAGAGGGGCCGAAAGAGAAATTGCTTTGGGGCCGAACCAATTTGGCGCAAACTTCTAAAATTTTGATGAAAATTTTGCGATTTTTGCATTTTCCCATACTTAAGATTAAAATTTGCGGGCATTTTGTAGTTTGGACCGGGCGGACCGAAGGCGGGCCGAAGGAAATTTTGATTTGGGGCCGTACCAGCTCAACGGAAGATATCTTCCCTGAAATAAAGGCGTATAAAAGGCTCAGCAGGGCTCGGCAGGGGTGGCTTAGTGGGAGCAAGTGGGAGTGGAATGGCCATGGCTTGCAATATTATGTGCCAGTACAATGTTTGGAGGTGGGTGCATACATGCAGGGAAGACCGCTTGGGGGTGCATAGGTGGATTGTTGGCTCGGTGCCTTGGCTGCCGCACGTGATTTGCTAGATATATAGGTGCGTTGTTATATATCTATATAGCGTCGGATAAACCCTGAGTTGAGGGTTTCGTGATCAGAACGGTAAAGTGTTTGATATAAAGAAAGGTAAACATAAATACCTAAGTTGTTTCGTACCTACGGGTGACGGTCACTCAGCCTACTACAGTACTCACTCGTATTTAAGAATTTGGGAAATTTGGGGGTGGGGCGCGTATTCTAAGAATTTGGGGAATTTCGGACAATATATTATTAACACGTGGATCATATGCTCAATCCACATTTGGTAGATTTGGCCCACATATTCTTAAACATGGGAATCGGCATAAATATTCCTAAAATTCAACCAAAATTTGATCGCCTTGAATATTCTTAATTTCGCGATTACTGTAAAGCTTTGCGGCTGCCTCAAGTTCTGGACCCAAAAACTTTGACACAATAAAGATTATGGACGACCAGACACGCAACAAAGAAGGACAGGGGCAAACTTCGAAGTGAAGTATGAGGATGGAGATCGCGCCAACAACTTACTGGTGGCGGACACATATGCTTATGGTGAGAGTGCGCCGTGTGGCAGCTGGGTTCATCTCAAGAAGATGACGCGTGTCGCGGACACTATTGCTGCTGAAGTGGTTGGAAGAGGTCGAGGTAAGAAGATGGTTGCTGTGGCCACAGCTGACCTCGCTAGCACATCTGGTGCGAGCGCGCAACTGGTGCCAGAGGCAAGAGTGAAGGATGACATCTTTGGGAATGCTATCCTGCTTTCATTTTGCTGCACCCATGGAATTGAGAATGGCAAGTGTGAACAGGGTTGCACTGAGACCAACTATTTTAGTTTTGTGACTTTAAAGTTAGACAATGGGAAAGTATTGAAAGGGGCAGATGCCAGGCGCGGCAAGGAGCATCTCACGCCGTTGTGAATAGTTAGTGATACATTCGTTTTGTCTTACACACTCCAGTCCCTTGAGAGTACGTAGTAGGTTAATCATACGCGGGTATATATTGCCCACGAACACTACAAGTTTTGAGACACAGAAGTATCATCTTTTCAATATCCTCGGTATCATCTTTAAAGTGTACGTAGTAATGCCATGTGTGTATATTCTGCCAAGGTTGACCCGTTTGTCACTATTCATAATGACTAATAAGAAACAAAACAATATCTGGTACTTGGGTATTTGGATAAGCATCGCATTCCAAGGTTGCCTTGTTTCCCCTTGCCCTTGTTGGCAACGACAAGCAAGGACGCCCCACCGAACCTCAATTGTGATGCCTAAGCAAAACCTATTGTTGTAGTCTCAGAACCGGTTTAATTAGTCTTGAAACCTGTTATCGATCATATTTCATATAGGTTTTACAGCTGTGAAGGTTGCCAATTGGTTGCCAAGCTGAACAAATTAGTATCAAATAGGTTCTAACCACACATAAATCTTTCATAGACGCACAGATTGATATATCGTTTGTAAGCATAGGCGTAATATTCCGTAAACGAATTCATTTGCAGAAAACTGTGCAGCGTACGCGAGTCGGTTATTATAGTGTAATAACCGAAAATGCTCGGAATGGGCATAACTTTTGATATACTTGGCCATTTTGGCTGAAAAATGAACCACAAATAGGTCTTTCATAGACGCACAGATTGATATATCGTTTGTAAGCATAGGCGTAATATTCCGTGAAAGAATTTATTTGCAGTAAACTGGGCATTCGGGATATTATTCTTAAACACATACACACGCTTGTGAAATAAGAATACTTCTTGAGATTTATAGCCCATTTATTCTTCTTAATTCGGTTATCGATCAATATTTAAGAATATGGCTTGACAATTTGAGGTGGGGCTAGTATTCTAAAGGATTTTAGCATTTCTTCCGGCCCGAATTTCTTAAATTAAGATATTCTTAAATACGAGTGAGTACTGTAGAGGATGTGACATGTGTCAATTTTGAGGGTCACAGTGCCATATCCAGCACACCACCTAGGGTGGTGACCGTAGCTAGGTGCGTGAAACACAGAACAAACTCCCTACTTAAGATCAGCAAGAAACTTCAGCACCAGTGGGGGCCTGTACTCTTGGTCAGGGCGGTCCCATCTCACAACAGAGTCTGCTATGCAAATTTAGTTAGTGCCTAAAACCCTAAACACAACTCAATTCAGGAGCCCTTCCGCACATCAAGGAAAGCAAAGACAAGCAAACCAGTTCCCAGGCATGCACGGCGTAGCTAACTGTTCAGCCACTAGAAGCTCTCGGAGCTGCTCGGCCAGCCCGGAGCAAGGTCAACGTGAAGAGCATGCCGGTCTCCGCATTCTACACATTTGGGGAGTTGGGGAGTTTTGGGAGTTGGGGAGTTCTACAATGGGAGGCCCTTAAAAAATAGAAAATTTTACCGAATCTAGGGTTTAAGATTTTCCCGAGTTCAATGTAATTTTATTTGATTTTCCGGCAGTTTTAGGGTTTAAGAAATATTCCTAAATTTTACCAAAAAATCATCTTTTTCAGCCTGAATTAAGGAAGATTTTTGGGGATTTTTGTACTAGGAAAACGTAAATTTCCAATTGAACTTGTACAAAATTTGCCGCATATTTGAGCTTCAAAAGTTTTTCCGAGAATCGATAGCAAAATGATACCTTTTACGCCTGATTTCATGAAATGTATTTTTTGGGGTTCATCCATGAACCCCAACGATTTTTTTAATGTTTTTTATGAATTTCATGCCTTTTGGGGGTTTCGAAAATTTTCGGAATTTTGGTTAAAAAAACCTTAATGTTTTTACCACTTTCAGAAATTTCTTTGGTTGGCTTTGTCTCTATTTTTGCAGACGCTGACAGACGGTGGGCCGAAGGCCCGTGGGGAGTTGGGATAAAGGGTGAGGGAGGAGGAAAATTCGGTGGGCCGAAGGCCCGTGGGGAGCCGGGAGAAAGGGGGAAGGGAGGGAAATTGCGGCCCGAAGGCCCGTGGGGAGCCGGGAACGGGGGGGGAGGGAAAATTGC
>LGRX02002205.1:45032-78111 GCA_001247695.2 Cymbomonas tetramitiformis
GAAGGCCCGTGGGGAGCTGGGAAAGGGGGGGGAGGAGGGAATAAATTGCGGGCCGAAGGCCCGCGGGGAGCTGGGAAAAAGGGGGACCGGGGGAGAGGGAAAATTGCGGGCCTAAGCCTCGCGGGGAGCCGGGGAAAAGGTGGAAGGGAGAGGGAAAATTGCGGGCCGAAGGCCCTTGGGGAGCTGGGATAAAGGGTGAGGGAGGGGGAAGATTCGGTGGGCCGAAGGCCCGCGGGGAGCCGGGAGAAAGGGGGAAGGGAGGAAAATTGCGGGACGAAGGCCCGCGGGGAGCTGGGAAAAAGGGGGAGAGGAAAGGGATTTAAAAAAAATATATATATATAAGGTTGTATGTATATATATAATCGTGAAAAGAAGAACTGTTGAAGCTCCGGAGAAGCCGCTTCGAAGTTGAGAGTGCCTGTTCACTGCGGCGCTAGAAAAAGTGTGGTAAAAGCGCAAAGATTTAAAGTCAAAAGAAACAAGCAAACATGCCTCGGAAAAACTGCGCTGAAAAAGGTAGAAAAGAGACAAGGTTAGAAAAGAGTTCATCGATGAACGCTTTTTAAAAAACACTGCTAAAGAAACAAGTTTTTTTACCGGTTTAAAGAAAAGCGTTCATCGATGAACTCTTTCTTTATTGTATTGCTGAAACTTGAGTTTTTTAAATTGTTTTTAAGAAAAGCGTTCATCGATGAGCGCTTTCCTTAGTTTTCCTTGTATTTTTCTTAAAAGTTTGCGCTTTGGAGTTGCAAAAGTTGCGTTATTTCTGTGTGATTCAGCTTTTTTGTCAGGAAAAAACAAGGAAAACTAAGGAAAGCGCTCATCGATGAACGCTTTTCTTAAAAACAGTTTAAAAAACTCAAGTTTCAGCAATAAAATAAAGAAAGAGTTCATCGATGAACGCTTTTCTTTAAACCGGTAAAAAAAACTTGTTTCTTTAGCAGTGTTTTTTAAAAAGCGTTCATCGATGAACCCTTTTCTAAACTCATCTCTTTTTACATATGTTTCAGGACAGTTCTTGAAGAAGTGTCCTAAGGAAAACTGCAAGAGGTTTAAAAGGTTAAAGATCTCAGTGTTAAATATGTTTAAGAATGTCTTTGCGCAAGCATCCACCAACTCTCGATTGCTTAAGCAAACTATACGACACCGCATTTGAAGTCAAAAAGAGCTTTACAATTATCTTTGCGCAAGCTTCTAAATCTGCTTAGTGAAGATGTTTGAGAATGTCTTTACGCAAAGATCTTTGCTTTAAAGATCTTTGCGCAAGCTTGGATCCACTTACTTTTATTTGCTTTTAAAGTATTGAACTTTGCGACACCGCAAAGTCTAAAGAAACTCTTCACAGACACCTTTGCGCAAGCTTTTAAATATTCTGCTTGCTAAAGATGTTTGAGAAAGTCTTTGCGCAAAGATCTTTGCTTCAAAGATCTTTTCGCAAGCTTCCACCAACTCTCAATTGCCTAAGCAAACTTTGCGACAAAGTCTAATGAGCTTTAATACCAACATCTTTGCACAAGCTTTTAGTTCTGCTTGTTAAATATGTTTAAGAATGTCTTTGCGCAAGTTGCGTCCACCAACTCTCAATTGCTTAAGCAAACTATACGACACCGCAAAGTCAAAAAGAGCTTTACCTTTAATAATATATTTGCGCAAGCTTTTAAATCTGCTTGGTGAAGATGTTTGAGAATGTCTTTACGCAAAGATCTTTGCTTTAAATATCGTTGCGCTTCAAGCATCCACCAACTCTTATTTGCTTTTAAAGTATTGAACTTTGCGACACCGCATTACACGTACATGGTACAGTCATACTCGATACTGATACTCGATACTGATACTCGAAACTCGATAATTCGATACTCGGATACAGTCGAGTGTCACTGAGAGTCTGAGACAAATCAGACATCGTGATCGGCATCGTCATCGTCGATCGTGCTCGTGACGAGTGACTTCTGATTTCTGAACGGGAAGGTTTTTGAGCATTTTGATTTTTCTGAACGGTAAAGTTCAAATTCCCGTTATTCAACACTTCGCCACAGTTCGCCGTCAGCAGTGTTGCAGCAGCCTCGCCAGTGAGCTGCGTGCTGTGATATTTTTAATTCTCACAGACTGCAATATGGCACAGGTTTGTAGTGCAGGTTTTCGATACACGTATGGATTATTTTATGTATGCTTCGCGCGCTCATCCTTGGCATGCGTGCGTGGAGCTTTGAATAGGAGTGAACGGGAAATTCCCGCGAGCCCTTTGCACTCGAAATAGTTGGTTCAAATCCAACTCACTCAACAACTCCCTTTTATTTTTCTTTGTTGCTTTCGTTGATGCGTTCGCTAATTTCTTTCATCTTTACTAAACGTTAGTTGGTTGGTTTCGTTTTCCAGATCCGCTGAAAACGTTCGAGTGGCGAAGTCATATTAGGTTTTCAACTCGCGTTCATATTCGCATTTATTTGAGGTTGCTAGGTTGCTAATTATGTTTTCAATAAAGGATTCTTTTGTGCATTTCCGTTTTTGACTAAGTGTTGGTTCTTTACTTTCCTTTTCAGATCGGCTGTTTCGGAGCAAGGCGAAATGGAGAAAATCGATCGCCTCGAGTGCAACGTCAACTTCCATCATCCCTTCAAGCGTTCTAGAGTGATAGGTTGCTTTTAGTAAATTGACATCTTATAAACAGAATGTGCACGAGTAGAACATTATTTTGCGTATTGGTATGATAGAATTTAATAGTCCCATTTGTATTCCTTTGTGCCTAGCTAGTTACATTGCAAATTGTATTAAAGATGCTCGAGTGTTCCCTACCGGTATCTTATGTGGTGTATTTCGCATAGTATACGCATAGTGATCACACTTAGAGGGATCCACTTGCACGAGCGAACATACTGAAACACTTACACACCTACGTTTCCGTAAACATCTTGTGGTATCGTGCATGTAGCTTGGTAGTAACGAGTGGCCTTTACATCTTTGGGGCGTCTTCGTACAGGCGTACCAAAGGTGTACCCACCATTGCGTGCATATGTACCCTTTCCGAGGGTGATATGATAGCATTGCATGTGCGTAGTATGTGCATAATGCTTGTGCGTAGTGTGTTAGTAGCGTGTTCGTGATTTTGGATATGTATTGCGTAGTCTGTTCGTAGTGTGTTCGTGATTTTGGATATGTAATGCGTAGTCTGTTCGTAGCGTGTTCGTGATTTCGACATTTAACGCGTAGTCCAGGCGTAGTGATCGCTATGTCCTGGTGACGCGCGTTTGCGCGGATGTGTACGCGATCTATGCGTAGGATCGCAATGTATGTACGTAGTCCTGTAAGTGTGTGTCCGCGGTGTAACGCGTGATCAAAAATGGTCGTGACGTGTCCGTAAGGGGTAGTGTCTGTGCGTAACGTGATCGCAATGGCTGTACGTAGTCTTTGCGTGATGTGTGTGCGCAATCTGTGCGTAGCGTGATCGCACTGTCTGTACGTAGTGTGTGCGTAGTCTTTGCGTGATGGGTGTGCGTAGTCTATGCGTAGCGTGATCGCACTGCCTGTACGTAGTTTGTGCGTAGTATGTGCGCGATGTGTGTGCGCAGTCTGTGCGTGGTTTATAAGTCGTGATGTGTCCGTGACGCGTCGCGGATACATATTCCGCATATTCGCGTAGTGTGTTCGTGACACAGTACGTAACCGAAGTCCCGCACAGACTACGCACACACTACGCGGTGCACACTACGATCATATCACGCACACACTACGCGAAATGTGTCAGACTGTAGGGATATCAGAATTTCATGTCACCAGTGCACCAGCATATATTATCAGATTGCTCCTCTTTCCAGTCTTGTAACCAATCTACTGCTTCTGCCTTTTCCTACGAGGTGTCACATTCACCCCATCCTCGTCATCAGAGTTGTCTAGCACAATCATACTGAGGATGCTCGGGCGTGTCATTGGAAGTCTCCATTGCCCCTTGATGAAACACTTGATGACGCAGACTGTCACATTAGTGCCCTTGTCATACAATAAAGATGCAGGGCGAGCACGTGCAGAAGTGTCCTGCGTATAATATGCCGGAGATACAAATTGACCCCAAGGAGCATATGCCCCCTTGGCACCAATGGGCGGGAGGCTGAGCTGCAATCTTCATGTCCTTCTTAATCAGCTTAGGAACCTCTGCTCCTTATGATTTGGAACCTGGCCAAATTACCTTACTTACTTACTTAATCAGCAAAGCGCGAATCCCAACGGGCGACACAGACGAACTTCCGATCTCACGATCGCCAGACGCTAACGATGACAGTGCCACTGCAGTCGCGTACATTTACCGCGACGCCACCCACGCGTTATTATGGCATGGCATGTTGGGATGCAAAAAGCGAAGCACTGTCGCGCACATGATCCTACGGTCAGATGGCCTAGTGGCGAGATCTCTTTTTGAGATCGATCCGCCTAGTAATTATGGATGTTGCAGAGCCACGGGGACTCGAATCATTCTCTTCCCGAACTGCACCATCTTGGTCTTGAGCTGTCCAGGTTGGTCATCTGACTGCTCTGCCACCTTGGCGTCATCGGCGCCATCGGCGTCATCGGCGTCACACGGGTCAGAATCCACCAGCAACTTCGGCTTCTTTGCTGACTGTCTTTGCGTCTGACTGTCATAGGCAGTATGACGGTCATCAGTGTCAGCATTATCATCGCTGTCATTAATGTCATATTTGTCATCCAGCGAGTCGCTGTCATACGCTGGCGAGTTGGGGCTCGGGCGCGTTCGGCGACGTTTTAAGGGGCTAGATAATGATGTAGGATCATTATCTGGATTATTAAGTGACTAAGTATGGTGGCACGATGAAAACGTGGATAATTAACTAGCCTTGTTGCAATTATACGTGACGCCGGTCGATCCACTCCAGAAAGTCGGGTATCGTTGGAAAGAGGCCGTCAAGCCGGATAAGCTCCTTCATATAACTCTGGGGCGCATCGACCGGTGCACTTAATCGCTTTCGGTGAGATAAAACCTCCGATGTTTTCACATGTTTTCAGATTTTTCTTTTAAATAAGGAACCCCCCCCGGATCTGGCAATTCCGATGTACTCGTGGAAGCTCCAGCATCCTCGCGCCCATGAGAAGCACTTTTCGAACCAATGATCATGCCGCAATTGCATGACCTGGCATTATCAATTATAAATGCCATTATCGTTCTTGCAAATTCAGTGTGTATAAGTAAAATAGCAGTTTTCAGGAACCTTCACGTGACGGTTTGGATATAACCGTCTTATCCAATCAGCAGCTCCAAAATACGGCGAAATATTGAATACTGAAACTCCATATAAAGACAACACAACTTCCAAAGGTGCCTGTCACGCTTTTGCGTTTTAATATTTGTTCACCGTTTTTTGAGAGAATCTTCAAAGGGAGACGACAGACGCATGCGTAATACTCGTACAGTACAAACGCTTCCAAATTCCCCATGCACGTTTCGCTTTCCCCATCCCGGTCGTAGGCAGTCGCAAACGCTGAATGTCAAAGTCAACAGTGCCGTTTGTTAGTTATTAAGTATGGAAATATAGGTTATCGCTTGCCCGTCACCAACTTGTTGCGCTACTGCAGGCACACCCCCTTGTGATTTTAATCACATTACATGAAGAACAAAAAAATCAACGTTCGTAACTAATATGTATATCTTCACAAGGCGAATACCTTTTGTTGAGCTCTTGATCGACCCCATCCGCATCCGCATCAACTTCGTTTGCAGTCGCGACTGCAAGCTAGACTAAGTTGATGCGAATCAAGATAGGGTCGACTAATTCACGGCAGCCGAGGGGTGTTCGTGCGTTCTAGCGCAAGAAACTGGGCGGATGTATTCGTATCGATAATATGAATATATCCCGTAAGTTTCAGGTCACACTTTGAAGCATACTTCAAACATTCGCATATTCGCATGAGGCGTTTTGGGTTTGGGTTTTGATTGACCCAAACCCAAAACTGCCTTGCAGAATTGGAGTGGTCGTGCCTTCCAACTTACGAAACCTGGCAGATATATTCATAAAAATAATATGAATATATCCTGGAAGTTTCAGGGCCTGCCGTCAAGTATGCTTCAAACAGTCGCATCTTGACATGAGGCGTTTTTGGGTTTGGATTTATCCTCTTGTTAAGATGTGACCGTTTCAAGCGTACTCGACGGCATGCCCTGCAACTTACGGGATATATTCACATTATTGATACGAATATATCTGCCAAGTTTCTTGCGCTAGAACGCACGAACACCCCTCGGCTGCCGTGAATTACTCGACCCTATCTTGAACCGCATCAACTTAGCTTGCATTCGCGACTGCAAACGAAGCTGATGCGGTTGCGGATGGAGTCGATCAAGAGCTCCAAAAAAAGATATTCGTCTTGTGAAGATATAAATATTAGTTACGAACGTTGAAATTTTTTGTTCTTCATGTAATGTGGTTAAAATCACAAGGGGGTGTGCCTGCAGTAGAGCAACAAAGTTGGGGCGGGCAAGTGATAACCTATATTTCCATACTTAATAACTAACAAACGGCACTGTTTCCCCTCGACAGCGCTTCGTTCACACCCTCTAACAGCGCCCGACCAGAGTTGACGAGTCCGTTCGATTTACTTGTGGAAGTCGGATTCCGACTCCCACCAGTGCAGAGTACAACTCTTCGGTTCATTGAAATTGCAATTTAAATGATAATTCGTGTGTGAGAAAAATACCAATCGTCAGATTGAATATCTGGGCGACAGTGTCGTTCGTGCGATGGTCGGTGACGGGCTTCACGAAGACTTGCGCCACGCACCGTCCGAAGAGCCGCCATCTGACGGGCCAAACGATTTTTTTGCGCGTCGACGTGGAAAAGACGTGGCAAAATATCCAGAAAAGATTTTGCTGTGTTCTCCAAAGTCCTGAAGGCAGGCTTGGGTAACGTTTTCACGATGAAAACGTCGCATCATTATCTAGCCCCTTAAAACGTTCCCCAGGGCGCCCGAGGGGAATGTGCCGGCGAGCTGGGAGAATACGCCGGCGGGCTGGGGGAATATGCCGGCGGGCTGGGGGAATATGCCGGCGAGGTGATGTCATACTCGGGCTCGGGGTCCGGAGATGGGGACCTCTCCGGACGCCCGCGATACGGAATGCCTCGGTATGGTGAAACAGGTCGGCCATCTGAGAGGTCCTCGGAGTCGAAGCACTGCATCAGACATTCATTCGCCATCGTGGCATCCTCCAGAACCCAGCCCTGCCTCATTCGCCGCTCCCAGCGCAACAGCTCGCCGTTGGCACCGACCATGATGTATTGCCACGCGCCCGGAGTGACCACCGCTGCGGAGCCGTGACACATGGCCGTCAACGGCTCATAGGTACCCGCCAGCTCGCGACTCCATCGAGCAGCTCCGGTCGAAGTGAGCAACACTTGCCAGCGCCTGACTCCCAAAGGTTCGCTGCCTCCTGGCACACATACAACGCTGTACGAGTACTCTACGTTCGATCGGTCCGGTGACAAGTGTCACTCGTTGGATCGCATCCTGATTTCTGAAATCTAAATGTAATTATCTAAAATTTGCGTGACGATCGGATTTGGCTGTCGTGTGGTGGAATCCTGGTACAGGCACGAGGAAGACGCTAGACTGAATTCTCCGCATGGTGCTGGTGTGGTGCTGGTATGTCCCTGTCGTGTGCCCGCGGCCGTCCGGCTGTCGCGTGTCTCATACAGATACAACTTATTCCCGATAAGCCAAAATTCCCCTATATTCCCCGAGCGACTACTTTTCTATTCCAAAATGATTATATTTGTCTACGCCCATACTGCTATTAAATCATTTGCATACGCTTATACTGTGATATTCGGCATTTGCCTACGCGCATAGTGAAATGAGCCCTTCAAAAACATAACCGGGAGGTTGTAACAGGTTTAAACTTGCCCGCAGCGGTTTTTGGGTTATAAACTCGGGTTATTTAAACAAACCCCGGGTTTTAGAAAATCGCTAGATCCGGTTCGGCAGGGTTCAACCATAACAAAGCCACTTGGCTAGGGTCAGCAGTGGCAATTTTGGTCACGATTCCACCGTCCTTCATGGACATAATGATGTCCAATTCCACCCTAACCGTTGAAACCGCCAACGGCGACACTGCAAACCTCTCCATGCACGCGACATGGGTATACTCACACCGATGCCTTCGCCGCGCGACATCAACGTGTGCGTGATGGATCCCGACGATGAGTCCAACACCCGCGATGAGAATAGCACCGGTGACATCGACCAGCCGGGCTCTCCCATCCACACGCGGTTCTCCACCAATCTGTGCGAATAACCCAAGCAAAGTACGCATCAGCAAGACGGGAAAATACGAAGGGTAAATGCAAATGCTGAATCACGCCTTGTTACTAACGAGGCGCTGGGACCTTGATACTCTCCAAAGTTAATTCCCCTCGCACGTCTCTATCCTTCGGAACCCGAGAGGTATCCTTACAACCTCCGCAATTATCACTTTCCTTCATTGTGGTGCACTTCCAATGAAGACCACTTCACACCGCCCATGCTAGAACACATTTGATTTCACAAGGACACACACTAGCAAGGTCCAACTACAAGTCAAGGGACTCAACTTTTTGCTTCAGGCTAAAGCCCTTGTAATCCACAAAATTCATATGATACTTTTCTATAGGAGTTACTCCAAACCGTCCAAATATTCTCCTAGCATTCCATGAAAATAGCCTAAAGTTTATAGGAGTCATATCATATTCCTGTAAGCACTATACTCAAACAGTTTTTTATTGACATATAAAACGTATTCGCACAGCAGGAAAAGTAACATTTTTTCATACACTTAGTGCACAGTCATTGCTAGACGATGCAAATATGATACAGCGGTCCGAGTAAAGCAAGATGTCTTACAAAAGGACCCGTGAAAACAAGATGCTCATGAGAATCGGTCTACTTGGGACCTCGTGCCAAGCCGGGCCTCGAGGAATCGGAGAACACGAGGACGTGAAGCTCCAAGCAACGAAACCACGCGAGGCCCACTTAAACTGAAGTCTGAGGCGTTCCTTGCACGAACACGTTTACGAACTTCTCGTGTTCCAAAGGCTTCAAGACAGAGGCGGCCTCTTCGTCCATCTCATCTTCGACGTGGGAGTCCAAAAGGGGAGTGTACACCAGAACCTCTGCAGCAGTCTCGCATTCATCGTCGCTGTCGTTCGCGCGTGCGCAGCAGCAGCAGCAGCAGATCATTGTAGCGCAGAGGAATAACAAAACAATCAGGAACTGTGCGACCTGTGGTTCCACACCAACCCAAGTGCTGAATGGTAAGCATTCCGGATTTTCTCGAATACAACTGCCCCCGTATTTCTGGGGCTGAAGACACGAGTTTCTGTAACGCCGTGAGCTAAAGACTTCAGGAATTGGCCAAATGCGGGAAGATATTTTTTCCCGTAGCTTTTCCCAGTAAGCAGAAGGCAGAAGAATGAAACGTCAACTTCCGAAGACAGACCCTACGTGCACTAGCTACAGCCGTCGTGCGCGCTTACACTGGGACTCTCGGAATTCCCACGAAAGAACCGAACCGGGCAGAGTCCTATTACGCACCCCAATCAAGCGCTCCATGTAGTGGTTGTATTGGGATTGCATTCTGGCAGCCGCTGCGGCTCCGCCGATAGATGTCGCAAAGTGCTGTGAGCCAAACGACCCCACCAGCCTAAGAGCATTTTCTTATGTGGCCGCGGTTAAAGGCGCAAGTTATCAAGTGCTTGGAATAAGGCCACAAGACTCGGCTGACCACAGATACACAACTCCTGACAGGACAAGGGAATATGCTAACATTTCGGACTCGGAAAAACTTCCGGGAAGCTCAAAACAACTTCCCTGGAGCAAAACCGCAGTTTGTGTGACAGACGATATGAGAGTGCAAACTTCGGATCACAGAGCTCCAACCATAACGGCGCCAAAAAGTGTTCAAAGAAAAACGTGGGTGTCGTCGTATCGATATGCACGCTCGCCGAGTCCTCTCGGTGGAAGAAAATAAGGAAGGCACGCTCAAAACGGGGGAGTGGGAAAATACTCGATATACAGAAAGCACCAACCTATCGAAATACTGCGTTAGTGAAGTTACAAGTTGGCAACTTGGACACGTCAGAAGCTCACGAAGTAGCAGGGTTTGCAGACGACGAAAAACAAGAGGAAATGGGCCGTACTCTCTCAGAGCTGGTATCTGACACAACTCGACACGACCGTACGAGATACCTAAAAAACCGGGGGAAACACGCTTCTTTTCTCGAAAATAACCACAAAGTGAAAGGGAGAAAACGGGTGGGCGGGGGTTAGGGGGAGAGAGACATGACAGGGGATACCTCTTGCTCGGTCTGAGTTTCTGGTGACACGTACTTCACAGACTGGGGCTCTGATACGAGTTCGGCACTAGTAGAATCGTCAACTTCGACCGAAATAAAAACTTGCTGTGGAACGGCGATCAGTTGTTGACCCACTTGGTGCACACAGTGAAGGCAGTACTCGCAGATGGCATACACTTTCGTGAAGGTCAGTTCGTAGAACGTGGGTAGGGAAAAGGACAGGTCGACAGGGTAAGCGGACACTTCTCCGACTTCCAATTCATTGTTAGACGAAAATATAGTGCTCTGGTCTTCTTGTGCTGAAGGCTGCACTTCGGCGCTGGTGCTTTCAAACAACTCCTCCAAGAGTGCAGTAGCACTTGAATCTTGAGCGCAAGAGGCACTGACAGCACACGCCAAAACAACGGAAACAAATGCCGTCTTCATATTCATATTTTCTCTCGCCAACTTAAAAGGTCCGCAACTCTCTCGTTGACTCTCCTAAAACAAGTAAGTAAATGATGTTTCGACACGTCTCTCCAAATAAGAGATGATTCTGCACATATTGATATTCAGTGAGTACCCCGCAAATGGCTCTGCCGATCTTGAATGACGCGATTCTGCCACTGAAAAAGTTGGACTCGACGGTGTCACCTCGGAGCGAAAAACGACGCCCAACGCACAGTCCATTTACACCGTCAGATTTTAAAAGTAATATCCTGAACGTTTGTCGTTATATTTTCTATCGTTAACACCCTAAGGGCGAATTCGTTTTTGTATAGTTCTAATATAGTTTAGCAGTATGGGATCAGTATGAGCGCGGAAATATCCATACCTGCCACGGTAGTCAACTATTGGAGATATATGAAGTATTGGTGTCCATATTGGGGACTTGGGCGACGGGGGTCCCTCAACCCTTCAATGCCCACCAAACTCGGTATATCGAGTGGGGGACTTTTCACGGGGATGCTGACTTCCCCCCCCCTAGGGGGGAGCAGTGGTGCACCCTTTGTATCACCCCTCGCCTGGATGTCACTTGCAGTGCTGTCTGTGTCACCGTGTCACAGGCTACCGAAACATTTGACCAGAACATCTTATTGTTTTATCTGACTTTAGTATTCCACGAGCCAGCTTTCAACGAGCTTTCTCACAGTTACAAACACAGGATATATATATTCATATTTCTCCTGTTTGATCAGGTTATAGCCCACGCACCTTTCGTGTTGGCTTATTCGTCTCTCTGGTCCGCTTCGCTCTTTGCGACTCTACCGACATCTTTTGGCAGCAAAATCCGACATCCCGACATCAGCCGCACCGCACGCACGCAGCAGCGGCACCGACAATCCGACATCTCGACATCTTTTTTCCGACATCTTCAGCTGTTTTTATTGCACACCTTGTGTGCTTGAACTTACCGCTGGACAAGCAATATTTTATCCCTACAATGGCTTCGACCCGACGTGAAGGACTTGCCTCCGCTCTGCGCGCTGCCCGCACACATCAGAGCGGTACACCGTCAAATTCACCTTCCGGATCGCAGAGTACCCCTGCCTCGTCTCGTAGACCACGCAGGATTGTTGGGACGTCTTCATTGCGATCGAAACCGACATCAACGGTCAACGCCCCTACGGCTTTTGACTACTTCAACGACCCCGACGTTTTGAGCACCACACCTGTGGAGGAGGGGCGCGAGGATGAGTACATCGAGCAGCTCGCCTACGCGTTTCAGTATGGGAGTGATCTGATTTCATTCCTGAAGTCTACTGGCCTCAAGATGCCCACTGGCTACACTTTGGACACCACGACTGCCGACGTGGACTTCAACGCCCTCCTTTCTGGATTGGCTCACGTGTTGTACCCCGTCTCCTGCAGCGAGGCGGCCAAGCTCCTCGACCTCGAGCACGATCATGACTTTTACCACGTCACCATCAACGAGATCCTCTTCAGCATCCTTCCGCACCCGCTTCGTGGCAACGCGCTGAGTGTCTATGGCTACTACCCAAATTCATGGTCCTACCACAAGGACCAATGGGCAATTGCGGTTTCGATCACTAAATCGACTATTTGAGGCACAGGCAACATTTGCACATGATATTTATGAGTTAAATGAATTTTATTTCTTATAGCGGCGGCCCCCATGAGACTTTAGGTGTGTGGTTGAACGACACGCTTTAGGGGTGTAATTTCACCAAAAGCTTGAAGAAAATAGTGGTCCTATCACAAGGACCACCGTTATTTTGAGTATTAGGAGCCACATGGGGGGCTCACGGTGATGCTCATGGTTATACATCTCGAGTTTATGACCAAATAAGATAACTGAATCGGTTACTTCGCACCCTCATCATCATTTCCGCTCTATTTCAGCATGGCGCATGTTCAACACAATGCAAATTCCGAATTTAGTGAATTTCGGACTTTAGAAATTGGCATTCATCCATTCTAAAGTGTACACGCCAGTCGAAAAATAAGATATTTGGATGATGTTAGACTTTCAGAAATTCGCAATACATATATACTTGAAGATTTAATGTGCCGCACACCCCAACCTTGCGATATATGACCTCTAGCAAGCAATTATGATGGCTGGATGGTCAGCTCGCGTGACCACTATTTTAGGGGGGAAACCAACGAGCCAATATATTAGAGGGGAAGCCAACGAGCCAACGAGCCAATATAATATGCATTCCAACCGGGCCTACCGCCCAAATATGATTGGGACATATGTATAGGTTCAATTTGATGGTATCCGCGCAGGTGTAGTGTTGATATATGATTGGTAAAAAATATTGAAGATGAGTCACTAATTTGCCACATTTTGAATGTTCCAAAAAATTCGTTTTGAAAAATTTGAGCGTAGAGGTTTGAAATGCGTTCGTCATGGATATATGGGATGGATATAGGCCAAACCAGCGTTCGAATAAATTAATATAGGACCTATATATACCACCTTTCATTGGTTAGACACCACAAATCACGGGAGATGGCCAATTAAATTATCGGAACAATGGTCCTCGTGGTAGGACCAAATCGTCGATTTGGTCCTACCACAAGGATTGCGGGGCAGTAGCCATCTATCACGAGTGTGCCCGCCACCACCCTGCTGACGGCCGCTACGCTCTTCAGCGCTTACGGTACGAGGTTGAGGGTGTGCCCGACGCGGACGGCATGCGCTTCTGGACCCAGATGCGGGCGCTTGTCCTCACCGAGATCGAGGACCCCGCCCCACAGCTTGCCCTAATTCGACGGCTTGGTGACCGCCACCAGAAGATCAAGCCGACGTACAACGACACCGACCGCGTGATGGACCTCTGGCACATCTTGTCCGAGTCCGCCAAGCAATCACCGTACGTTGCCCCTCTGTATCTGGTGGTGTTGCGCGAGTTACGGGCGGGTGCGGTTTTCACTTTTGCCCGCCTTGCTCTCCGCATCCGCCTCGCCTTTCGGGACGAGAGCCCCCTAGCCACACTCTCGTCCTCTGCCGCTCCCGACATCCCGCCCGAGGGCTCTGGCTACCGCCCTAAAGGCGCGAACCAGAAGCCCAACCCCTCTCCGCGTTCCCCGACTGCCATGGCTCTTCGCATGCAGAAGCAGTCGTTGGCGCCCTTGGAGGGCAAATGGACATCCGACTCGCCCAACTCCATGTACCTCAAGTGGGTGGGCACAGGTTTTCCCTGCACCGTCTGCTTCCGCATGTGGAACGTCACGGACTCCCACCCCGACACCCGTGGTGCCTGCCCGTACGTGTGCATCGAGGCATTCGCGAACAACAAGCACCTTGAGGCATCGCGGGCAGCCACTGCCCGCCCGTCGCTCGATGCATCCGCCGCCGCGCTCACGGCACCGCCCCCTGCAGTGGACCCACCGGCTCCACCCGCGGAGCAGCCTACTGCGGCAGCATTTCTCTCCGCCCGCCTCTCCCTGCCTGCACCGGGTGAGGGTGATGCGATCGACACCGTCGGCAGCGGCTCTCTGGTGGTGCACGCCACGGACGATGCCGCCTCTCCGCTGCCTGATGAGATTGAAGAGCCTGCGTGCTACGGCGCCGTCTTCCCCGACGAGGACGACACCGATTGGCCGGCATTGCGCTCTTCGCCAGTGTGGTTACCCAACTCGGCCGTCACCAGCGATGTCAACGGGAAATTTCCACAACCCTAAAATTGGATTCGGGTTTGAGATGTGAGAATGTGCTAGCGCCGCAGCATGGAATTGCTTCTAGCTAGGTTGAAAAAGGCCTCCCTTAGTAATATTCTAACATTTCTTCTAGCCGCCTGTCCGGGTGTATCGGCTGGCCCTGCAGTGCACCTCCCGCCTTCGGGGTGAGGTGGTGTCACGGGGATGCTGACTTTCCCCCCCCTAGGGGGGAGCAGTGGTGCACCCTTTGTGTCACCCCTCGCCTGGATGTCACTTGCAGTGCTGTCTGTGTCACCGTGTCACAGGCTCCCGAAACACTTAGCCAGAACATCTTATTGTTTTATCTGACTTTATAGTATTCCACGAGCCAGCACACCTGCTTTTTCACAGTTACAAACACAGGATAATTATATATATTCATATTTCTCCTGTTTGATCAACTTTGTGGAAAGTGCAGGGGTCTCCTGCTTGCAGGTGACAAAAGCGTGCTCCGTGGAGAGTACTCTAAAGGCTTCAAATTAAGAATATGGTATTTTTTTCATTGATATACACCATGATACGTCATCGCCCACTCATATCATTAAGTCAATAGTGGTGGCATGTTCATGGCGCATGCCCAAAAATGCCCACAACAGTTGTTCAACAAAATTTCCTTAAGTGTGGTGATGGTGGGTCACAAATAGGATGCACTTCATTTTTGTCGCAAGGTTATTTTATTTGTCGCACCGTGCGACAAAACTGCAATTATACCGTGCGACATAAATGAGCGTTGCGCTCATTTCTGTCGCACCTGCGACAAACATGAGCGCAACGCTCATTTCTGTCGTGAAAATTCGCAGAAATCCACAAAATTCACAGAAAATTTTCAGATGACCAAATTTGTATGGACAGGAATAGCAAGGATAACAAATTATGAAAAACAAATCGGACAAACGATTATTTTAATTGCATTCAGGGTGTCGTGTTGAACGGAGGAATTAATTCGCGAAAATTCCTTTCAATAAAATCGCCACACAGAAAGAGAATCGGACCCCATCCCCACCCCATAATCGATGACGATGACGATGACACCCGAATGGTGTCATGGCATAATGATGAGGTCAAACACGCTCGAGAGTTTTCCAGTGTCGGCTTTTGCAGAATCGTGACCGTTTTTGCAAAATCTGTCCGTTTTTGCAGTGGTGAGTGTTCAAATGTCATTTGTTAAATATGCAATTTTAAGAATAACACGGAACGTTTCCCCCGCAGTGTGCCCCTGTCGAGCCAAAACAAGATTACTTCTTAAGATCATGTATTAATCTAAGCAAGAATTTCCTATTGAATATTATCACATATTCCTACTAAGTTTATCGATACGCGCATCACGTAGAATGATACCCGCAATCGCAACTATTGGGGGTTTTAGAAACTCAAAATTCCGTTCGCTATACCCGGATGAACGCGCCAGCCTACAGTGAGATGTATGGTTGACTGACGAGTCTGTCCAATTTATTTCGGAAAGATAACACACACCAGGTGCTATTTTTGCAAACAATTCCCTCACGCGATGCGCATGCTCGCTTGCAAGCGAGCGCGCGAATGAGGGAAGAAATCCTAGCGGAAACGTGGACGCAAATGACATCCGCGTTTCCGCCAGAGCTGTCAGTGCAGTGTCAGATGCTCAAAATATGTTGTATATGCATATGAGATATGCGTGATAAAGCCATGCTGTGCATTATGCGTCGCTGCTGCGCGTGAGTCGAGTCAGCGGACTCGACGAATGACAAAATCATCCACCCCCTCTAACGCGCCGCGTCCAGACTCCTAGAATCTGAACGGATCTTGCGCGCGCAAGAAATATGAGGTTCCTAACATACTTTAGAATGCATATGCAAAGTTACGTTGTGTTTGGTAGACGGGATTATTCCAAACACAACGGTCGCTGAAGAGTGACTTACGGGGCGCTCAGTTCAGCGGTCTTAGCAGTATATAATGCAAGCGGATTCTGTTTTCCTCGTATGAAAGTGGTAGTGTTGCGACAAATTCATAATTGGAAATTCCGCATATCTTTGTGGTATAATTGTGAATTGTTAAACTCTCGTTGTCGGCTACGAGCGATCGGTCGAGACAATCCGGGGTAGGACTGCTGATGCTGAGGTCGGTATCCCTCAGATGCTATCGTATCATGATTGGCCGGTAAAGCGCGAGCGCTCGACACAATCCGGGGTAGGACTGCTGACATGGGCAGAAAGTTTTTGGAAAATTTCCAACGGCATAATTTTTGAGGGACAGCTCCTGCGGTGTGGCCTGTTGATGTCACTTTTTTCCAGGAAACCTGTTTCGCTCCTTTAAGGGAAACGAAATGAAAAACAGCATATTTCTGAAAAAGCTGCGAAGCGTCGTTAATATAAACGAATCTTTTTGCGACACGACAAATAAAAAGACCTCGCGACACGAATGAGAGGGTTCCTCACAAATATGCATGTGTGCACAAACGGTGTGAGTGATCATGAGGTGCCATATCATCCGCCCAGTTCCCGCATAGTATAAGGTAAGCGAAGAATCGTGGCAAATGGATGTCTAGAACTTGAGTTATTGCCGAAAACGTGAAAATAAGTTCCTGGAAAACACGATCAGTATGAGCAGTATGGCAATTCGCCCTTAAGGTGTTAAGAGTGATTAATCGTTAACAGTTCCTAGTGATTAATCGTCAAGTGTCAGGGTCATGACCGATGACATATGTGTCATACATGGCATACGTGTCATACCTATCAGACATGTCATACCATACAGGATCATGACCGATGACATATGTGTCATACGTGTCATACGTGTCATACGTGTCAGACATGTCATACCATGTCATGTCATGTCATGTCGAGTCGTGTCATATATTGCTGGACTTTAGGTTCAGGGTTATTATTATGGGCTCTGATAGCCCCTAGCCTGACCTGTCTCTGATCGGAACCGTGACTCCGCTAGTAGCTAGGATGACAGTACAGTAGTACTGTACTGTCAGTCATTATTTCGTATTATCCGGGTTTCCGAGATGCATGATAAAAGCACTCGGCCGGACTGCTTATGGAGCTTAGCCAGTTCGTTTTCACCGAGCGGAACACCTGTTCTCGCAGGTTATGCGCGTCACCACTTTCCCGGTAATTCTGATGGCACAGCGCCTAGCTGTTGCCATGATTGGCTAAGTTTTGACACAGAGATGGGGTGGGCGCCCCCTTAGACAGTGATTTTCTCTTCGCAGTATGACCTCCTTTTGAAGTGGAGATCGGTTTTTTTTGGCATTTATTTGGCAGCAGTATCGTCGCTGGTTATGGTTATGCTTCACGTTCCGCCTGATCAGCGGAAAGGACACTCCGCGTTTTGTGGGTCGCTCCCACTATTAGCCACTCGGCTCATGACCTGCTTGGTTGTGTTATTGTTTGCTGAGACTCCTGCAGGGATTGGCCGCTGCGGGATTACCATCTACTGTCGCACCGCTAGCCCACATTCCCGTCTCACCGTCAATTTTATAATGGATACGCCTCAGAAACCACGTACTCGCGCTAGGGCGCGGAAGCTAGCAACAATTTTCGATGATGTTGGAGCGTTAAATGCAGCAACACCCTCAACTCCGCATTTGGATTCGGCTGCATCGGAAGCTTCGACTGCTGCTGCCACTCTCGTGCACCGGTTGCGCAGAGATTCGTTTGACGTTCAGAGCTCGAAAACTGCAGCAACGAAAGTGCTGGGCGACAAGGTCGCAAAATTCCGTGGGGACGAGACATCAGCTTCGGACATTTTTTCTCAGTTGGTGTCAGAGCTTCAGCAACTTTTCACGCTACAGTCGACGGCATTCGCACCCCTGTTTGACCTGACTGCTGCTGACACCCCTGTTCTGCCTGCTGCCAATGAACTTTTGTATTCTGTGCTGCTGCTGCTGACTGCGCCAGGGTCTCCTGCCCGTAATTGGGTAGAGGCTTCTGGTGCGGATGTTCCTGCTGATGGCAAACGCGCCACCCTCGAGGTGGTGCGTATGCTTGCTGACGCGTCGACTCCGTTCGATGCTTTGACTGAGCTGCTTGATGTGAAGATTTCTGATGAGTATGACCCTGATGCGGGGATTCGCCTTTTTAACAGCTGTCTTCGGGATGCACAGCGTCTGACGACGCTGCCCGAAGACGCTGTTAAAAGGCAGTTCCTCTCTGCTCTATCTGGGCAGGCTTACGCCACGCTAGTTGACTCGTTTGCTCGAGCTGACCAGCGTGCGGCTGTAAGTCTGCTCACCCTGCAGGCGCGCGTGCGCGAGCAGTACCGCTGCGGGCGGCTCTCGGGCAAGCGCACTGCAGGGCGCCCCATGTCTGTAGCATCTTGCACCACTGACACTGGCCTGGCTTCGGCCGTTGAACGGCTCAGTGCTCAGTTGGTCAAGTTGCAGCGGGATGTGGATTCCCTTAAGAAGGGTGGCTCCAAGCCGCCTCATGGGAAGCACACTCCGCGCAATTTCCACCGACCTGGAGTGCAGCCGCTTACTCATTCCGCCTCTTCGGAGGTGGCTTTTGACAAGCGGTCTGGCACCTTTGTCCCAACGTGCAGGCACGACAAGTGCCGCGCCGTTGGGTCAAAGCATTGGCTCAGTGAGTGTCCTCACAAGGACACTCACCCGTTGTCCATCTCGGCATCCTACTGCCAAGCCGTCGAGTCTTATGACTCCGACGTGCTTGCCCTTCGTTTTCAGCGGTACTATGACGCTGGGGATGAGGGGTCCATGGAGCACTTGTGTGCTCTCGTGGGGCAACCTGAAATCTGTGAACTGTCTGCACATGCCTTTGCTCCAGAGCCTACGGCTCTGCAGCAGTTCAAGGATGCTGCTGCCTCTGCTGAGTCTGCACCTGTTGAGCATCTCTCTATTGGCCGTGTTGCATTTGCTGCGGTCAGCGGTCCGCTTGCTGGTGGTGTCGCTGGGCCGACCACTGACGGGCAGCTGCTGCCGCGGGCCTCTGCACCTGTGCATGGTGAGCCGGTTGACTTGCATGAAGTCAGCCGTGCCGCCTTTGTGCCGCCGTCGACCTCTCTGGCTCTCGGCCCAATGGCTCCTGCTGACAGTTCTTTCAAAACGTTCAACACTGTCCACCCTGACTGGTTTGACATTGACCCTGAGCCTGTTGATGTCTGTGACTCCGATGATGATGGGGAGGGCTCCAACTACCCTCCTGGTGTCTGCCTGACTGGGATTGAGGGGGGTGCACCGCCGACGACTGCAGCATTTCGGCGGTTCGGAGTCCCCAGAGGCTCCAGGCCATTTGGCATCGGTGAATGTGCACTCACTCTTTTCATGGTGGCTACGTTTCTGTTCAGTGCTACGGCGATGCCGACCCTCGTGGTCGGCGGTGGTGTCAGGGGCCTGGTTGAGCCCGGAGCCACTTACGGCTACAGTTCACTTCGGTCCCATGAAGCACTGCTGGATTCTTTTGACCCACCTATGGTTCCTGCTGGCTCGTCACTGCCGCCTCGGGATGTGCCGCGGTTCTTTTCTCAATCGACCTCGGCTACTTACCAGTCTGATGATTTTGCCACTCCACTCTGGGATCCGCCTGACCCGCTTGGGTCTGGTGGTGCTCTGGGATCGTCTGTTTCTGTCAGCTTCAATGTTCTTGCTCTCCCGCCTTGCCCACTTGGGTCTGGTGGTGTCAACATTTGTGATGTCTCTTCTCAATTGACTTCGGATGCTTTTCTTGATTGGAATCCGTCAGCTGAACTCGGCTCTGCCGACCAGCTTTACAGTGGCTAGAGTCTGCTTATTTCAAATCCTGGAGGTGTGATTAGCCTTAGCCGCAGTGGTGGGTTGTGCCGGGACAAGTCCCCGGGCACCCAGCTAAAAGTATATCTGTTTCCAGTGAAGTAGCTGTTTGTTATCTGTTTAGTTTGCTCCGCTTGCCTAGCCCTATTAGCTACAGTCACAGCTCCGGGTGGTGTGCTGGACTTTAGGTTCAGGGTTATTATTATGGGCTCTGATAGCCCCTAGCCTGACCTGTCTCTGATCGGAACCGTGACTCCGCTAGTAGCTAGGATGACAGTACAGTAGTACTGTACTGTCAGTCATTATTTCGTATTATCCGGGTTTCCGAGATGCATGATAAAAGCACTCGGCCGGACTGCTTATGGAGCTTAGCCAGTTCGTTTTCACCGAGCGGAACACCTGTTCTCGCATATATTATTATGACAGTCGTCAGTACGGTCGACTATGACTGTACATGTCGCCAGATGATAAGTCACATCATCTGTCATTATTCAAGGAAAGACTTGAATGACCCTGTCATCGAGAGTTCGTACGTCGAACTCGAAGATGGCAAAGCAAGATACATCTTGAAGTAACAAACAAGAACCATCTTGGCTTTAAGCATGTGTGGAACACGCATGCGCAGTATGAACGAACTATTCGTTACCACAATACTGGTCGTTCAACCAACGTCTCGGGTTCACAACCCAATGGCGGTACCATCTATGCGATGGGAGACGTATGGTATAGATGAGCGAAGCGTTGGGCTTCAGCAGTATCTTCACACAGAAGTTCTGCAACTCATCCCGCTATTATCTGACGCTTGTGTTTGCCGTTCCACAGCACAGCGCATATTTGTATTTTGTATGATATATTGAGGGCTTACTTATCTAGCCCTAACAGAATGGTATTCTAATTTAGCTCGTCAAGGCACGAACAGCACGAGAACTCAATTGTGTGCAGCGCATAGATATCATTAATTTGTGTTGACAGGTTGCGGAGCACATAAGGCGACGCACTCGCATAAATCGAATATTTGATATATCCGCTGCAATAGCGAAGATAGCGTGCGAGAAAATTGTCGCGTTCGCAGAAGCGCACTCGCAGGATACAGCTGATCGCATATACTGCACGATAAGGTGTGCATATGGCATACATCCGCGCAGCAATGAGATGTACTCACATAAATGGTTCGCAGATGTACATATGTTCGCAGATGCGACGCGGAAGCATAAATCACCAGCGGAATCGTTATCTGCGCGGAAAGTCATCAGCGCAGCATTACAATTTTCGTGATTGCACCAAATTGCTTTTTGTACGGCTTCATACATGTTGACGCGCGATAGACTAATTTGCAGTTGGCAGCATGCGCGATGGTCGCATATTTTCGCAGAAGTGGATCGCAGCTTACAGCATGCATGTCAATTACATGCACGCGCTTGTATGAATCACATTCAAAAATTGTTCAGAATGATATATAGCATAGTAATCATCGACGGAATTTTGATCCGTATACATGTCAGCGCTCGTATCATGCGCTGATAAATGGCGACGACGATACATGCTTTTCATCAGCAGCGCGCCCTATTGCATAAGTTATTTGCAGCGTGCTATGAAAGATTTCAATTTGCGATGATGATGATGTCGAGATGTTGTTAAGATCAACTGCACAATACATACTTACATCAAAATACTCTGCAAAACAACTAATACTCGCAGGCATATCTTGGATGCATGCATTATTGACATCTGATATTATACTGCAGCACACACTACATATTGATGACTGCATAAATATTCAAGTTGTCAGCATTGCATGCTTATCTCAATATAGTGTGCAATATGTTTAATTGAACACACCCTAACTTGCAGCGCACATTACATGCAGCATTTAAGTATATACACATTCTATACTGAATGACTGCCACACTGTAAGTTGTGCATGCATCATCATAACAGATGTTATATATTATCCAGCTTGATCACGGTAGCAGCTGGAATAGATGGCATCAAATCACAATACATTAGACGTGCACAAAAGCATACTTGCAGTGCATGCTAACTATATTCGAACCCATATAGTGTAAGGTGCCTGTTCAGAGATCTTAACACAGTAATTAGCTCGATATGACCCGGTGGAGTCGAGATACTCCTCGGACCACATATCGTTCTACTGTGGATCACTGAAAGGATTGCTCACCGGAACTGTATGTGAAATATACCAGCAACTCATTTTGTGAATGAGACTATCATGGAATTACAATAACCTCTAACCTAATATATCATGCTAGATTCATTCAGTGCATGGTATATTGATTATCCTGCATGATAGGTTGTCTGGAAATATTGCAATGTCCAGAACTTATCTTCCTGTAAAGTGTGTAAAAGTGAACACACACACACACACACTGGCAAAAGTACTAATCAATAAGTACTATATATGCACACACACTGCATTATTGTATATATTGATATTCACTGATTCGTAGTGAATTGACCAACTTTAATATCTATCATGAATATGATAATGTAGATAACACTTCACAAACACATGTGCGTGTGAAGTGTCAGTGATGGCGATAGATATGGGAACAGATAATCCAACATGCTGAAGGGCTGGATGGAGTTATCTCCAGACCCGAAGGCAATATACTGTGCCCGTGCAACAGCTGGTAACTGTTGGGCACAATCCATTCGTCATTCCACATATCATCGCTGGAGCAACAACAACAAGTACATTGCATAATGACAATTGATACAGATTTGATCAGTTCAAAATGCATGTAACTCTTTCAGAGCAGTAACTATATTGACATCTGATAGAAGTTGTTGAGGACAAACACACACATACAAATGTGTTGTGTCAAACTGCTTTGATTATATCAAGCAATGTCCTGATATGTTTAAAATAAGAGATATCATTTTGATAAATCTTAGATCACAGACCTATGCTCAAAACATATCATAGATTGATAAATATCACTAAAGTGGATAATCCGCTTAAGTTGATTACTCTATATATATCATCAGAAAGTACATTTACTGCCATGGGTTTAAATCAGTAAAACCCAGAAATGTGATCAACCTCAGATGTTGATATACAGCATAATTCACTTTTATGCCATGAAATTTATCATGTGCAAAGGTAAAGTGATTTGCAGTGCTTCTGTACTTTACATTCCACACACAGAGAGAGAGATATGTATATATATACATAGCCAAAAACGGCCAAAATGGGTAAAATCCGTTTGTGATAGATTTGAAAATGGAAAATCGGACCCTATTTTATTTGATAATATGATTTTATACCTATTGAGGTATGAGAAAATCATAATGACACATGTCATATCTCGTGTAACACCCTAGATAATAGGTGTGGAATATGTGGGGGTTACATATTGGCTGTAACACTAAATCGGTCAAAATGCTGTACGTGAAATACATTTTGAAAATTTAGGATTGATTTTTTTTTTGCTAAAATGAATATTTAGCTATCAAATAACAATCCCTGATTTATGCAGCATGTGTAACACCCTGTAACACCCTAAAAATTGAATGTGTGTGTCAGGGATGTAACATACCTCCTGAAAACCACTTAACATTCAGTATGGTATTAAATGCAGTTTTGCTTTAAAATAGTTGCAAAATATTTATACTGCTTTATTTTTACCTATTTTAGGGTTACTGATACCATGTAACACCCTAATCACATTATTGGGTATATGGGCCACTGTAACCTAACATGCCCTAAAATGCCACTATATATTCGATAAACTTCGTGTTTGGCATTAACATATCATGCTGTATTCGACACAGACATGATTATATATCGGGCAACAACCCTAAAACTGTAACAGATGCTTCCTATATGGAATGCATGCTATTTATGAGGTACAGGCAATTGACAACTGCCTTATATCACACACTTCCTTGAGGGGGGAAGAAGGTGGATATATATATATACCTACCTCATTATTATGTACGAATGTACTACATGTATGTAAACATACAGATATACCATATATAACATATAAATCACACACACTCAGTTAGTCGATTAGCTGAAGGTATTTTTGTGCTGTGTTTTGTTTTTAGATGGTTGCAATCGAAGAGGAAGAGCCAGAGATTCCTAATATCGACCCAGATCCATCGACATGGTTTTTCGACATTCTTGGTTCATATGATGCATTCAGCCGGTTTAAAGTCCCGAAATGGATCGCTGGTTATGCCGACACACAAACCAGATATGACCAGATAGGCTACTATGACAACATCGGTCGTATGAAGCCAAATATGAGCCGATTTAGGGATCCAGCTAATGAGCCTAAGGAACCAGAAAACGAGTTCACAGAAGATAATCCTCCGATGGTTTTTACAGATCCAGATTCAGATTCAGTCCCAGCACCAGCTCCACCTAGTTTGGTCCCAAAGGTGAAAATGACACCACCTAGGGAATTCAAATCAGGACAGGACCGCAGGATCCGCAGAAGTCTGGTTGGATACGGTGGACAGATATTTCCAGTTCACCTATCCTGGAGTCAAGGACAAGGATTTGATTACAGTGTTTCTGACTCTTATTCAGAACAACGACAGACACTATTTTCAGGTCTTGGCACAACAGCCACATGCCACCTATGAAATGGTCAGACAGACATTCCTCAGACAATTTGGTAATCCTCACAAGAGATCAGTAGACAAGAAACACCTTATGGCACTGACTCAAGGAACCCAAACCTTTGCAGATTATTTGCGCACATTCACATCACTGGCTTCTCTAGCAGCAGTTGATTTGAATGATGTGTTAATAAAGGACAGATTCGTCACCAGTATGGATCCAGATCTCCGCAGACAGTTCCAACTCAGATTCCTGACAGAAGAGCAAAGGAACAATCTGTCGTGGCAAGAAACCACACAGATACTGCTTAATTTAAATTATGTCATTCATTCAAAGCAGTCAGAAACCCTACACTATCGGGGTCAGAAGGAGCAGTCATCCGGAGGTCCAGCCAAGAAGGATAAGGACAAAGGACGTGGCCAGAAGCCATATGACAGATCCAACAGAAATCGGAATCAGAATCAGAGTGGCAGCCAGAACTCCAATCAGAATCGGAACAAGGGAAAAGGTGGAAAAGGCAAGGGCAAAGGAAAAGGAAAATCACAGAATCCTCAGACTTGCAATCGTTGTGGTCGTGTTGGTCACATCGAAAAGGATTGTTATTCCACCAAGACCCCAGATGGAAAGGAGATCAAGGGTAAGCCACCAGCTCAGAGTCCTTTCCAGAATCGGAGACAGCAGCAGCAGAATCAGGGTGCTAAGGATGGGTCCGGCAAACTCATCAATACGATCAACACCTTGGTTAAGGAACTGAAGAGTCAGCACAGCATCAATGCAGCAGTTGCAACTCCAGCTCCAGTTCCAGCTTCAGCTCCAGCTCCTCAGGGAAACTCTCAGGGTACTGCACAGGTACCGGTGTTGAGAGCACCCCGAGGGTAGATCAGCCTGAAGATGCCACTGAAGCAAGTGGCCGGGTTGAGAGTATCTCAGAAGAAGTCCTTTCCAGTCTGACATTGCAGTTTCAGCAGATGGACACTCCCTCAGAGCACATCGCACAGATGCAGTCTCAAACAGCACAGCTGAAATCACAGAAGAAGCTGTTGTTGTACAAAGGGAAAGTATATGGACAGAGTACTCACATTTTGGTAGATCCAGGAGCCACATCGTCTTTCATTGACAGACAGTTCGCTGCTCAGCTTGGTATAATACCCACAGACTCTTCATCGTTTTCAGTGGGATTGGCTGGAGGAAGCCAACTACCATGCACATCCTATCTTTCCAAAGCTACATTTACGCTGGGCAAGTATAAGGATACAGAAGATTTCTACATCATTGACATGAAACCATTCACTGTCATTCTGGGTCAAGATTGGTTGGAGAGGAGAAATCCCCACATTGACTTTCAGACCAAAAATCTGACGATCACCAGGAAGCATTCATCAGGCTCCAGTATTCGCACAGTATTGTCCAGAGTTGAGCAGACTCCAGACTCAAATGACCTTCCTGAAATGGAATTGGTCAGCGCCACCACCATGAGAAAGCACCTTCGTCGTATTCGATCCAGTGGTTCGGCTGAAGAAGCCGTAGCTTATCTCTTCTTTCTCTCAGAGGTCGACGGTGAACTGGTCTTTACAGCATCAGACACAGACACCACTATGGAAGACCCAGAGGTCACAGCAGCACGTGATCAGATGCGAGAAGACTTTTCAGACATATTCCAGGAGGATCTTACTTCCAGCTGGTCATAGGCCAGAACGGTTCGAAGGTGGTTATCATCGAATCAACATTGAACCTGGGCACAAACCACCATCGCAGCCAGTTCGTACCATTCCAGTGCCCATGATGGAAGAACTCAAACGACAGATCATCAAATATGTCGACTTGGGTATCCTTCGTCCGTCATCATCTCCATATGGATGTCCTATCATTTTCGCTCCTAAGCCAGGTGGGAAGTGGAGGATGTGCTGTGATTATCGAGCCCTTAATAACATCCCAATTAAGGACACGTATCCATTGCCACCTCACGACACCCTTCTCGAACAGCTAAAAGGCGCACGATGGTTTAGCAGATTTGACTTCAATCAGTTTTTCCATCAGATCCCTATACATCCAGATGACATTCACAAAACAGCTATTCGCACCAGATACGGTTCCTATGAGTGGACAGTCATGCCTTTCGGATTGACCAATGCTCCTGCAACAGCTCTACGTGTAGGAAATCGGGCATTCTTCGACTTCATCGATCGGTTCCTTGTCATTTTCATGGACGATACCATCGTATACAGTCCGGATTTTGACAGCCACGTGAGTCATGTCCGACAGTTTCTCCAGCGTTGCAGAGAACACCAGTTCTTCATCAGGCCTTCCAAGGTGGAGTTGTTCGTCAGATCCATAGACTTCATCGGACATCACATCTCTGAAGCAGGCTTGTCCATCATCGAAGACAGAATCCGAGCAGTTATGGCAATTCAGCCTCCAGTGTCTTTGGTCCTACCGTTGGAAAACAGCCTCTACGCCGTATGGCTAAAGACGGCAAGTCATCCCTTCGGTCATTCTTGGGCATGGTCGGTCAATTCAGGAGATTCATACCAAAGTTCTCCAAAGTTGCCGAGCCGCTCAATCGTCTCCTTAAAGATAATGCAGAGTTTGTCTGGGAATCTGAGCAGCAGCAGGCATTTGATAACCTCAAAAGTGCCATCTGTAACGCTCCAGTACTACAGCTTCCAGATCAGAAACTGCCATCTAGCACATCAGCCACTGTCTTGGATTCTCGGTAGACATCACTTGGGGAAGCCGCTCCCATAAGATCGTGGTGTCCTGGGAATTGAGAAAGGCGCTGGTCCACTGGCAGGAGTCCCGGGGCCGCTGGCAAGGAATTTCCAGGCGATCTGTACTCTGCTGCGCTGGGAACACCAGAGGGAAACCGGTTGACGCCCAGTCTAGCCGGTACTGTGGCGGGAGTTGGTTGGTTGCCAGCCGCCATTCCTCGAAACAAGTACGCCTCGGAAGATGAAAATGCTGCCCAAATTTGGAGTCCCAGGGGGTCAAATTCTGTCAACTCGGACTCTAAGGCATTTTCCGCGATGGTCACCCATGAGTACAAGGGCAGGCGTCTCTGCTGAGTTCCAGTACGGCTTTCCGCGCAACGCCGCGCTTCATCCACTTGCGTTTTCTCCACTTCCAGAGTGAAAGCGTCACTGTCCTCAATCTCAGTCAGGCGCACAGGAGTATGCACTGACCCATGCTGCGCCAGGTCTTGGATGTCCACTCCGATGTGCCGCATAGTCATCCAAATCCGATTGGTATCGGTTATGAAGTGACTGGCGCTTCCAGGCATGGTTGGCAGTCGGTAAGAGTATTGTGCCTCAGCGCCGTGGCTGACAGTAACTGCGGAGGAAGAGGACAGGTGATTTCTCAACCAGAAGGAGGCTCCTTCTAAAGTCCATAGCAACACGTCTAGACGCCTGTGTCGTGGTTCACCATTGTCTGAAGGCGGGGGCGAGTTTCCTGGTGACGGTTGATCAGGCTCAGCGGAGTCAGAAGGCGATGAGCCGGTAGCCGGTGGATCTGGCTGAAATGGTGCCGGCGCCGGATGAGCCGGTGCCGGAGCCGGTTGAGCCGGTGCTGGAGCCGGTTGAGCCGGTGCGGGAACCGGTTGAGCCGGTGCTGGTACCAGCCAGGGACCTGATCCAGCTGCTGGCGCCGGTGCACCTGGTAAACCGCTCGCCCATCCTAAGGTGTGCTGGTAGGGCGTCATAGGTGGAGCGCCCACTGCTGGTAGAACCGAAGTCAGATGCGGATAGTGTTGGAGCACTTGCTGATGCAGATTTTGCATGTACTCTGATACCTCTAACATCATCTGATTCTGCATTAGGGATTGATGCTGAGAGTTCAGTGCGGGGACAGAGGCATCTGAGGGCGTTCTGGCTGAGGCGGGGTCAGAGAAGAGTGCTCTGCGCTGTTCTGCCAGGCGCTGCTGGTTCTGTTCCCATCTCTGATGGCGCCTCTCCCGGCGAGAAAGCTGGTTCACTGAGTCTGAGTTCAGAGGTAAGTTTCTGACTGGAATTCTGCTGAGGACATCTGCTTGAGAAGGGGGTTCGATGACTGGAAGAGGCGGCGGCTGGTAGGCTGCGAGTCCAACGCCACGCCTGAGTGCGAGGTCTGCGTAACTGACTGAGCTGACTGGCTGCTCCGTAGTTGTTGAGGTCAGCGAGGTAGTCAAAGGTCTGGACTCGCGGTTCAACAGGGACTCGGGCATATCCGTAGTTGTTGAGGTCAGCGAGGTAGTCAAAGGTCTGGACTCGCGGTTCAACAGGGACTCGGGCATATCCGTAGTTGTTGAGGTCAGCGAGGTAGTCAAAGGTCTGGACTCGCAGTTCAACAGGGACTCGAGCATATCCGTAACCGTAGCTGCCTCCGTAGTCGCCTGAGTCAGTGAGGGCGTCAGTGAAGTTGCCTCGCTGTCTATCTCGGACTCGAAAGTCACCGATAACCTTGCCATAGAGTCACCGATCACCTTAGGTTCCGTAACGGTATCGGTAATCGGTGATGTCAGCGAATGCCCAGAACATGCTATGCTTATGTGGCGTGGGCCACCTGTCAAGCCGGAGCCACCTGTCCTCCCCGCTGCCCCCACCTCCCCGTTGCTTGTTGAGGAGGGAGTTGGATGCATTGAGTGTGCCATGGGTTCGCCAGCAATGCTTTGGTGCGTGTCTTCTGACCTCCCCGCTGCCCCCACACCCCCCTGGTTAGGGCGCGGAGTCCAGGCGAGATTCTCACCCGGCTGCTGGCGCTTTCGCCAGTTGGCCACATCAGAGCGGGAGGGAAATTGGCGAAGTCCTGGTTTCTGCTCATTCGCCTCATTCTGCATGTCCTGCTCACATGCTGCAATTTTGACCTCGGTCATTTCGCGCACGGCGATCGGGTCGCGAGGTGGTCGGCCAGCAGGTAGAGGTGGTCCCACAGAGGCTGCTCCCGCGGACTCAGCCTGAAGCGCGTTCTCGCTGAATGGCGTGGGCAGCTGGCCGTGCGGGGAGGTCATCACCGTAGCTCCAGACCAAGTGTGTGGAGTCCTGTAGGAGTTCAAAGGGCTTCGCGGTCTTGGAGCTGGAGGACTCATGTCGCGCGTCCGCGGTGGGCTCCTGCAGCGCGGCGGTGGCGGGGTCCGGTCTCGAGTCCGAGGCGGGCTTCGCTGGCGCGGAGCTGGAGGGCTCAGGTCGCGGCTTCCTGGCAGTCGCAGAATGCCAGGGGAAGGAGAGGTCAAGTTGACATACCGCTGGGGAGTCGCCCTCATGTTTCGCCCTGCACCAGGGGTGTCAACAGTCAGCACCCTTGGTGACGCCGCTCTTGCATGACGCAGGGGCGGATTAGGGCGCGGTTTAGGTACCGTTACAGCCTCCTCCAGGGAAGGTGTCACACAAGCGGTTCCAGAGTCCAGAGCCAGAAGAGTCACGCTGTTAAACTCAGGAGCATCAGCTGACAGGGTCGACTTCTTCTTGGGTATCTGGAAGCTTGGCGCACCTGCTGCTGTCGCAGCCTGTGGCGGCTGACCCGGAGAGGGCGCCTTGTAGGTGCCCTTCGCCCCCTTGCCAGTGGTTCCAGTGGCTGCAGCACCTCCCGTGCTGCGCTGGCTGGCCTGTCGTCCCCTTGTACGCCTGGGAGTCGACGTAGGCGACGTTGGAGGTGAGCGTCCCGTGTTGGCGTTTTGCATCATGTTGAAATTAAGAGTGGAAAAGTGTAAATCTGACCGTTGGGGAAGTCAAATCTGTCCAATTTGGGCAAATTCCCCCAGAACACTCAGAAAAACATTTCATCGTAGCAGTGGAAGTCGTGGTGAACAAAGAAATATGCTTTCCAGAGTGCAATGCAGTTTTTGGTGGCCAAATCAAAAATTGAGTGTTGATCGGCAGTTTGGCTAATTTCTTGGCGGCCATCCCGGAGCAATCCAGACTAATTGGCCAGGTCCCAGTGTTGGAGACTATTTTTTTCCTTCAAAGAATATAAAAAAAATAGAAAACTATCCTTCTGGGCTCCCGTTTCCTCCTATGTAGTCTGAGGGGCTCAAATTTGTCTAATTTTGCTCTGTCGTGCCGGTTGGCCATCCCAATTTAAAATGTAGCGATCTATGAGGACCCAGGTCTCGGGGCCAGGTTCCAAACGACAAAAAACTATCAAGAAACGTCAGGAATTTTTGTGTCTACGTTAAAACTGTCTCCGAGGTCCTCTTTTCTCAATCTGACCACTGGTCCACTTTTCACTCTCCGTTCGGGTCAATCTGGCTGTCAATCCCGGTAAATTTGAGTTGCTGGCGGCTTCTTTTCCCACTTTCTGACCATTTTGCAGCATAACAGTTTTGGAAAATCGCCTGTCTGCATGCAGGGTGAAAGTCAGGGGGCAAAAAGGCGCAGAGCAATACCACTTCCAAGTGAAGACTTCTTGAGCACGTGACTGTATCCGAGCCGGAGCTCAAGGGTCAGTCAGAGGTAAATCTGCTTCAATCTTGGGGCACAGGTCCGTAGTCGGCAATTTTGCAGTGTACAAAATTGCAATGTTCTAGATAAACAGTTGAACAAGGCTACAATTCAAGCAATTGCAATATCTTTATGGCAGGAAAGATTGACCAGTAAATTAACAGGTTGAGCAACAGCTCCTCCAAATAGTTACTTCAAGTTAGAACAGCCTCCAAATGGGCAATATTCATGTCTTATACTTTCAAGGCGCGCAATTCATATCTCTAATCGATCTGTCCCATGTCGGCTGGCATATCATCATCTGCCACCTATACAAATCCTAATCAGAGAATCTGCATTTGGACAATCCTAATCAAGACAGTTGATTTCATTGTCCCTTGCTGATCTTTGCCTTCTTCCTACGAGGAGCCACGTCCAGCACTTCTTCTTCATCACTGTCACTGCTCATGGTGCATTTCAATTGAGTTATATACTCATGTGTCCAACATCTCGGATATTTCCTAGATTGCCTCTTCGTCTCTTCAGACACCCCAGCCTTATTCTCAACCATTGAAGTCAATCCAGTATCCGACCCATATGGTTTCTTTGGTGGTACATGAACAGTTTCCACCACAGAGGCTGGGGCATCCTCAGATATGGCCTCAGACTTCTGCTCGGTAATAGGCTGATCATCGGGCTGAACAGGTGAGGTCGGGGAGGTGCCCTTTGGTACCCGGTGAAGTTCACCCTTCTCATCCATGATCAATTGCAGTCCCAGTCTCTTCAACCTTCGAGCTTCAGCTTGTTCTTCAGCATCGTCAGCTACCAAGTCATCGAACTCGCTGACGTCATCCTCGGTGTCATCATATTCAGGCGAAGTTGGCTCCCATTTCGGACTGGCAGTGTCCATGTCATATATGACACCCGCGTCATCTTTGTCATCCGAACCTGGTAGCTTCTCCTTACTGTTAGTGACACCTGTGTCATCATTGTCATCAGAATCTGGTAACTTCTCCTTACTCCAGGACACAGCGCCTGTACCCGAATCTTCACTGTCCATAGGCTCTGAGTGTATAGGCTTACGCCCCGTGTAGGGAATTCCACGATATTCGTCATCGTCAATCACAATCGTCGGATTCCAGTACGCATACCCAACGCGGCCGATCGGTAATGAGAATGGCGCTACCGGCGCCTTCAACTGAGTGGCGTCTTCCAGAAACCAGCCGCCGCCCCTATTACGCTCCCAGCGGCGTAGCGCACCAGAAGGGTGGACGATAATATGCTGCCAGCTATATGATCAAGTCCAGGCTTTCGCTCCCCATAGTACGAAGTCAATGGCTCGGGAGTCCCCTTCCGAGCCCATTGCCATCTCACTGCCCCAGTATGCATAAATACAATATGCCAATCGAATGGCTTGGCCGGGCTATTGTTCCCTGGCACAGCTTTTCAGTAGTTTAGCAGGACCTGAGTGCCTGTATGTTTCTGCTCTTGTGCCGGCTAGAGGGTTTCAATTTGTGTATCAGAATAGCACAGTTGAATTAGCAGTTAGGTTTGTCACCCTAGCTCCTACCCTAACTTATCTTGACTTCTCTGACTTACCTGTCAGTCACCACCCACAATGCTGGGGTGGTGTGCTGAAATCTATATAGGCAGCCCTGACCGGGAGTCCCGGTGCAGGCCCCTATGACAGATTCCTAGGTAGCCAACACTGGACCGTGACTGATCCGTAAGCCTGTGATGTGACACACCGAGTGTCACAGGTAGCTAGACTCGAGACGACCGTTCCGACTCCGTGACCGTTCCGGGTATATCTAGCTTAGGGTTTATTTCTTATACGAGTTTATCTACATTGGTTCACTGACTGTCTGATATCTTGAACCCGGATATT